>QVRM01002897.1:0-45000 GCA_003439945.1 Dermanyssus gallinae | reverse complement strand
AGCATCTGAAAACACGCTAAAGAAGATCTTCTGCAAGTTTGTTATAAAACGGATCGAGTACGTGGTCGACCAGACCCTTTCAATTGGCAATTCGGCTTCGGGAGGGGTCAGGGAGCGCGTGATGCATTCCATCAATCAGAGATATAAGGGGCTGTGGCAAAACCCGCAGTCTATTTGTTTGCAGTCTTTATAGACTGCGTCAAAGCCTTCGACAAAGCACTTCGAGATCTGCTGATGAAGTCATTCTGAAACGCCCTCACTTGCATATATGCTGTGTTTATGGATTTAAAAGCAGCGTTTGACGTGGCACTAAGGGATAAGATAATTAAAGAGCTGGTGAAACAGCAGTTTCGGGAGAAATGCCGAAGTTGCTTGTCAACATTTTTAAACAAAACACGGACTTATCAACATCTTAAAGCACACCCATACAACAGATAAGACGGGCTGGACCCAAGAATGGGCCAGAATCTTACGGTATGCAGAGGATGCAGTTATCTTTGGTTGCAGCCTTTTTAGGGTGAGTCAAGCCATGAATCAACTAACTACATTAATGTATGAGAAGGGCTTGAAGGTTAACTGGGGAAGGACAGTAGCCACTACTTTTTGAAGGGGCGGCGGCCTGACTTGGGGTGACGTGCTTTAAACCAGGGGAAAGGAAATAAAAAGTTTAAACAAATTTACGTACCTAAAAATTACCTTGTAAAAAAGGGACAGCTGCATTTAAATACACATCCAGGAAAGGGCCAGGAAGGCCACCATCACATCTGCAGCGATTAAATTTCCGCATATGCACGCACAGATAGCATACATGGCCACATATGCTATTTCATCAATATAGGATAAACTGGGAGTGATTGAGTTGCATTTAATTGATGGGTTGACTTTTTTTTAAGAGAGGGTTTTTACGCAATCGAATACGTGCATGAATAGGGTTCTTCACGTGCTGGAAGGTCGCCCGTTGCTGCCCAACGGAGGATCTGCAAAACAATGGAATCTAAAGAAAATATGCGCCTTTGACGTTTAGATGCTGAATTGACGAAAGAAATTAAAAATGGATCAGCAGCAATGAGGAGCACTGCATGGGGGGCGTGCGGGGTGAGAAATCGACATCTAATTACGGCCTTTGCAGCCCACGGACTTCATTATGTTCTGTGCAACGTGAAGGGCTTTCATGAACCACATGATGGATGTGGATGCAGCCAGTGCTAGACGAAATATGATAGATACCACGCCGCGGTATGCCCGGTGATTCGATCCATAACATGACTAGCAAAACGCTAGATTGATGGTTGTCTCGAAACCCTTTGATGTGACATTAACACATTTACCTAGCCTGGGTGTTTATAATAAATACATAATACCGTCTTAAACAACTTTTTTTAGACATGTGGACTCTCCTTTTCTTTGCTATGGTGGATATAACCTTCTCCGGTTGCCGGACTTGTAAACCGCGCAAACGGATTCAAAATTAAGAACCGCGCAAACGGACTTTACGTTATTTTTTTACAATTTATCTACATCTTATATTTTACGTCATTAATATAAATTCTGCTTGATGACAAATGATTGTAATGCTGATTTATTTAAGGTGTTCGCTTAAACTTAGTGCGGGCATATCTGCATTGCTGATTTTTCCTCATAGACACAGAAGTGCTAATTGTCCTGAATCGTTTTCACAGTTGTCTTGCTTACGACGTTCATAATTAACATTGCAGAGACAATAACATGTTTGAACTTAACTGTTTTACCTTTTGTTATTCATCGACTAATGTGCATTTTATCGACAGTCTATACTGTTAAAATGCCAACGTTCCCGGAATTTAAGTGTACATTGGAGGACGAACTTCAGGTTCCTGCGAATCGGCCATCAGTCCAGAAGCTAATAAAGACCGGAGCTCGGCCTTCAAAGCCGAAATACAAAGGAATCATCGACGGCCCATTCTAGTCAAGCATCATCTAGGACCACCGTAGTTTGAAGGTGTCGTTATTCATAAATAGCGTCTTGGCTTGTAGCGACATATGAGTGTAACATGATATGAAGTGGCTGCAAGTAACCGAAAATTGCAAAAACGTGTACATTACAACGACGCTATTGTTAGCGATGGTGCAGGCAGGTCAGAAGTGTTCCCACAACTCTTTTTGAAGTAAGAATGTAACGAGCTGGGACACTAGAAGTGCAGCCGATATGTGCATTAATAAATGTAGACTTTTTATACTGAATTTATATGCATAAAATGTCTTTGACAGCAGTAGTATTTAGATCAATTGTTTAGGTAATTGAACCCTCCTGGACAATAGAAGGTAATTAGCTAACAAATAATAAGTCCAAAAGTTCCCGTTTGCTTCGCATCCCTTACTTTGATGCGTCCAGTTTATAATCTTAACCTGTGTGCTTCATCATTGCTTTCGTGTAAGTTATCGCTAACTGATCGGACACAACAACAGCTTAGGAAGAGTCCGCTCATGTGGCGATACACTAAGCTTCCAGCCAGTTTTTCATATAGTATTATAAGTCGATGAGTGCACCAGTAAACATTGCAGATATTTTCATAATTTATTTATTGCACGAATATATATATATATATATATATATATTATTATATCCAGCAGTACGTGGATACTTTAACAATGAGCATGTGTAACGCGAAATTAAAGTGGAAATAAATTACTTATACCGGATTTTTGCGAGAGCCTCATTAAAAACGTAAGACCTACTGGCATGTCTAAAACATATATTTAGCCATTTTTTTCTGATAATATGGGAAAGCAATACTTATTGGACTGCCACATACATCTATAATCCTAGAATTTTCAAAATTAGTCTAAATATTGAAAAGTATATATCAGAAAAGTGGCTGGCTCAAGGTGTAACCTAGGTGAGAAAACCTGAACTTAAAAGTCATGGCTCGAAGACATGCATGTTATGTTCTTGTACCCCTTCATTGTTGGCCATTTGTGGCCTATGTTATTACATTTATATTATTTTTAAGTATGACAGGTATCCGCTCGATACTGCCGTCCTGTTATCTGCTCGATCGTAAGATTGATCGGATGCCAGTGAAAAGCGTTTTTAGAACAGATATTGTTGGCTGCTATTTGTGTAGTTTCAACTGGGCGAGCGACTGATGCAAACGTGTGGTAATGAATTTAATATTTAATGATATCGTTTGCTATATAACGCATTTTGTTGTGTTTGTCCTCACCTGTGCGCGTTTTCCATCTTCCATATACCGTTTCCCTCGGACATATTTGAGTGCGTATTTACCACTTGTGTTTTTGTCCAATCGGCTGCTGACGAATTGTCTATCTCGTGTCGAACCTCGGGTATTACTGTACGGGACAAATTGCTTTCCACCTATCCTATGTCATAATAGACGCAATCAGTCTCGTTGAATCCTTGATGGTTAGAGGGGCATATGTAGATGGGGACCTGGAAAAGTTTCTCTCATCGAAACCTCGATGATTGGGTGGAACCTTTAAGTCAGTTCTCTCACAGACAACGGTGTGAGAAATATAAAAGAAACAGTAGAAATTATCTATTAAATACATAAAACGTATCTATTAAATATATTTGCTTACGCTGCAAGTTGGCTGTAGTTGATACTAACTGCCACTTCATTTCATTTTTTTTAAATGCACCCAGTTTGGGTATGTAAATACGAACATGATATATGTAACACACATGGTAAAAATTAATTATGAGCATTCTCGCTGAAGCTGTGAAAGCGACACGGATTCCGTACAATCAGGTAGGTGGTATAGGGGACATGGACCGTAGCGACTAATGAGGTGACGACATGGCCGGAGAGAGTCTTTTCAGGCCTGGTTAGTCATAGCTGGTGATAGATAAAACTCTCTGGGAATAAGAGACACTTTTTGAGAATACTCATGCCGAAACGTTTCTTGGGCGACTGTCTGCGGCAAATTAAACTGCCACTTCATTATTAACTGTATTACCTACAAGTTGACATTTCGATGTGTGTTCCTTGTCTTCTCTACGTTGTAGTAGTTGGTACTTTTTACTGCCTAAAGTATAGATAGCCTGAAAATGATGAACGTGAGTATAACCCTTTTCTGCACCTTGGAGAGGAGTGTTTGCGTGGATCGTTTAACAAGTTTGTCTTGTAGAAGAGCTGTTTTTCTACTTTTGCTTATTGATTGATTGATTTATTTTCGCTTGGCATGTAGACCTAAGTACACATGTCACTCTTTTATATTAGGGGCGCTTAGAGCGGCAGCATATATATTACCTACGCATCCATATAATCCATGTCTACTTCAACACCTACTGAGTATTTGCTTTCCACCTCTTCTTTATAATATCGACCAGGTCATTTCTAACATTTGGTTCTAGAGCTAGGGCCTCCGACAGCTCCATATTTCTGCTCCCCCCTAAGGCTATACATTCTTTAATAATATGCTCGATTGACTTATTCTCTAGCCCACATGCTCGACATTCTGTACTTTGCCCCTTCTTATATTTAGCTCTATGTATCCTTGTATCTAACTATTCCTGCTCTGGCATCTGCCAATAGCCCACTCGCTCTTGAATTGTCGTATACCCCTTCAACCCCGCCCCTTTCCCGCTTTTCCTTTCCATATATAGTTACCAAACTTGATCTGGAGCCCATCGCCAATTTCCATTTGTCTGTATATGACTTGTTTACCTTCAATTTCACCATTTTCTCTGATACTCTCGCTCTTGCCCATTGCTGCCTCCCCTACGGTTAGAGTCAAATCTCAAGCCTTGAACAGTTCTATTCATCTCGATGAAAACGCCCTTTTTTTCCTGTAGCCTCTTATTCCCCACATCACAACAGTAGCACTACACTCCACTTGTGATTCAGCATGCATACTTCGTAGACGATTGGTGCGTCATCGTTTCGCTTACATTTGGAATTCGCCTTCCAAAGCGTACAGATGGAGCTCAAACTTCCACGAGGAGTACACGGAGTGAGTCTGTCGAGTGTGCTCTCAGGCGCGTACGAAGTATCATCCGTCCGCCTGACTGGTCCTTGCAAAGAGATCACTGCATTGCCTTCTGCGAATAACATGTCCAGAGCAGTCTGACAAATGTATCAGTGCCAATGTGATATGCATACTCAATATGAGTGAAATAAATGTGCTGATGTAAAAAAAAACAATGCAAGGAAGATAATAGCCTTGTAACGTCATTAGAGTTTCCACTACAATAAGTTAAAAACAATGAATATTTACAGGCCTGCAACGACTCTATGCCTCTAAAATGATGTAGCTGAGTCATTTGTCTAAATAATTGCCAGTGACATCTATTTGCTGAATAACTAATTAATGAGCCGCGCTGCTCCGTTCCGAAATAAGCATAAAACACATTTCCTTGATACATTACTCGATAGCGTTAACTGCCACCTGCTAGGTGGATCCAACAGTTCGTGGCATCGCCTGCCTACAATTAAAAAAAGCTTTTGCTGATTACAGCGCCGGAGAGAGCAATTTGAAACTATTGGGGCAATCCGCAGGGTGCTTTGGGTCGATATTGTTACCGCCGACGAAGCCTGGATCCATAACTTCACTCCAAAACGGGTAGCTGCCACCAGAGAGTGGACCATTTTCTGGGATGCAAAGGTATCCTTTCAATTAACTCCATTTCTACACAAAGAGCGATAATACGAAACATTCTTGGGCCAGCGGAAGGAACGCATCATAGTAATATAGCACACACATCATAACACTTATTTTGGCGATACTGAAAAGAACTGCTGTTTCACCACGACAATGCGCCCTTCCACACGTCTACTTTTACCATGGCCAAATTACGCAAACTTAAGTTCCAAATTGTCGCGCATCCCCGTATTTTCCGGAGCTGGTCCTGTGCGACTACTATCTATTTGGAAACCTCAGGAACAATCTTTCCAGAAAGAGATATTTATATAGAACAACAATTATGTGATACGCGTGTAGATGAATATGGTTGGTCTATAGATTCTGAATAATTTGCTTAATGTATAAACGACTACGTAGACTGAGCTTCGGATAGACTGACCGAGCAATAAAAGGTACGTGGTCTTTGTCTGTCTATTTCTTGTACTCCATGCTACGAAATTAGTATATCACTAGGTGCGTAATTTCTTGTTATTGTCCCAAAAGTTTTGAAAGCGGTAAATTCGGCCTACAAGACAACAAGCCTAAAATCTGGAAGGCTTTTATTCTTGCACGATGACGCTGTGCGCTCAAAATCATCAACATTTCACGAACGCGTTTTAAACGTGAAATCTACCTTTATAGCTCTACAAAAATGAGTGACGTGCAAGCTAAATGAGTTTAAGCGTCCTGGGCTTGAACACTTTGCTTCTTGTACCTGCCTCGACAGAGACCCATTGACCATCAAAGTAACCTCTGGTGAAAATGGGGATAAAAGTACTGATCCGGCGCGCAAACGCGGCTAAATTTACCAATTACGCATAATTTATAAGAACCGCTTTCAAAAACCTAATGTTTAATATTTAACTTAATATAGTTATATTTAAGACGTCTCGCAGAGATGTTGGGGCGACTTAACAGACGTCGCTCGGATGTTAGAGGGTATCAGTCCTGATCACTGGCGGAAGGGATACTGAGAGAGAAGGCTAATCTCAAAACAGAACGGCTTTCCGGACAGCGGGAAGACGTCATTTCTCACAGAAGACTGGGTTTACAGGTGGGTCAAAGCGTGTCTGACGGGATGGAGAACCCGGGGTTGACAACGGCCGCTTGATCCGATTGGCACCCGCCACAGCTCCTGTCAGTCCGTAGCACTATTAAATGAAGATCCGGGCTAACCGAGTGTGAAGCTTAAGGGAAAAGGTGTGTTAAGTGGGTATGAGGCTCAACGGAACAAGATCCAGTCGTCGGGGCCGAGTCCCACATAGCGCGAGTAGGCTGCCACGCTATGCCCGTCGCGCCACTGCCTAAATGCATTCACCCTCCTCCACAAAAAATAAATGGTCATGTAAAAAAATTATTATTGCTCAAGCACAATAATAAATCTTAATGGAACGAAACTCATAATATTAACGCTAATAATATAATTATAATAATTAACTGATTAATAGCGCATTTATTGTGCTTTTCTGACCCTGCATTACCAGTTTATCAATGGTACAAAAACATTTTTCGGGCTGACCCTCAGCCAAGATTTAACGTCCACGGTACTGCCTTTCGCATTGCTTCATAAACGGACCTCATATAATATCAATGGTTCGAATTACTACAAACATATTCTTGCAAGGAAATTCACTTATTTAGAGGGCATAGAAAATAAACAGACTCCTTTGTCGCCCTTAAAAAGAGCAGATTTATTGTAAACCAGTTACCACCAAACACTGGTTTACCGCTGACTAGGTGTCATTAAGATGGGGTACAACATTTCAATGAATATAAAGACAAATACATTTGTGCAACTCTCTCTCTCTCTATATATACACATATGTGTGTGTGTGTGTGTGATCTATACCTTTTGGTATGCATGTGCTTATAACATAGGGCTTGTGCATTGGCAGGCTGAACTATTCTTATCGAAACGGCATGCTCTATAAAAACGAATGAGATGCCGGTAACGTACGTTTTCCCATGGCGACTATTTCCGATCAGACAATTAGTACCCGTAAACTAGAGAATGCGGACTAATCACTAAAGCACGCGAACGATATTAAGGAGGGCTATTTAATTTTAGATAACTACGTGAAGACGAGCAGTCTTTAAGACAACGTCCCGGGTATGTATGCGTGTAGCTTAGGACATCGACATATGCACGTGACAGCCACGTATATATGCGCAGTTGAACATGAATTTGCATAGGCGAGCGTATCGGTACGTTGTAGGCACATGTGAAAGCATGTGCCCGGTGTAATGTGCCAGTGTCCCCAGTATTGACACAATATGTAGCGTTCGCCTGCAGTCTCTGCGAAAAAGCGGTTTCGAACGAGAGAAAACAGCGGAGAAAAGGTTCACTGCGCATGCTCAGGCCGCAGTATTCCTTCTGATTTGATGCACCTCTAGGGAGAGGAACTCGAGATCATTCCCGGAGGGGCCAGTCACGTGTACATGCGTGCCACCGTTCATTGTTGTTGTCGATACTAAACTAACACGACAACAACTACGTCCTCTCAGGTGTGTGTTACACACGTCCCATTCCCGTCATCCGGATGTTTTTTTGGCGGCCGGTCTTCCTATGCGCCAATAAACAGCTGATTTTCGGCACCAGCACCATCATGGCAAGCGGGGCTGTTTTTCGCTTACCGAGGTTGACTGACTAACTGACTACTGGCCCGTTGCTGCAAGCTACTGAGCTAAGGTATGTGCCGTGCCTGTTAGATCAGTTAAATCGTGGAATCACAAAACTGAACATCAAGGAATCATATACAACACGGTTTTTGGCCTCAATAACTGTCTATTATGTTAATAACAATAGGGGTTCTGAAAGCCGAAGTGATTTTGAACTTGTTTGACTAGATAGTGTTTGGATGGAGACGGAGATCGCTGCTGCTTCGCTTAAGACATTGTCCTGCCAAGCCTATGCATACTTGCTTGCATTTTTCACGAACAGTAAATCCAAGTTAGCTCCGAGGAGCGATGGAGTGCCGCTACTACTTAAGCTGGCTATTTCTGCTCAGGCAGCCTACGGGGAGAGATGCCTTTTTCCTTAATAATAATAATAATATGGATACAGGGAAGAGTGGGACAGCAGGTACAGGGGGAATCGCGACAACGGGAGCTTCTTCCCGAGGGAGCGGGAACACATAGGAGCTGTGGAGATCAAGGGGGCATTGGAGGGGTCATCAGACGGTTGGCCATCAGTGGCATACAGAGGAGGAGATAAAGGTTGACGTAAGATCCAAAAGAGGAAGCAGAGCAGAATGAAACGTGCAAGGAAGTTGAGATTGCTAGCGTGCTCAATAGCGCGCGCTAAATGAAAGCGGGAAAGGGGCGGGGTGGAATGGGTATACGATAATTCAAGAGCAAGTGAGCTATTGGCAGATGCCAGAGCAGGGATGTTGGATACAAGGATTCATAGAGCTAAATATAAGGAGAAGCAAAGTACAGAATGCCGAGCATGTGGGCTAGATAATAAGTCAATCGAACGTATTAATAAAGAATGTATAGCCTTGGGGGGGGGGGGACAGAGATATAGATCTGTCGGAGGCCCTAGCTCTAGGACCAAATGTTAGAAATGACCTGGTCGATATTACAACGAAAAGGTTGTCACAATGGAAAGCAAATACTAAGTAGGTATTGAAATAGACATGGATTATATGGATGCGTAGGTAATATATATGCTGCCGCTGTAAGCGCCCCTGATATAAAAGGGTAACATGTGTATTTAGGTATACATGCCAAGCGAACAATAAATTAATCAATCAATCAATAATATTTTTATTATATTATTATTATTATTAATTTGCCAGCGTCGAGAACGACTCAACAATCTTCTACTATATGTGGAATTTGCGTCACCTTACAAATTTGATTTGATTGATTGGTTTGATTGACAACGTCGTTTATTATCGGAACTGCATCTTACAATGCTTGAGTTGAAAAACAAAATTTAATATGAAGGTTATATATAATAATATAATGATATAGTAAAATGATATACACCAACGGTCGTATGTAACATCACAAGTAACAGATTCACCACAGGGCGTGTTCCTATGCCAGACAACCGCCACCTCAGCTTCAGTCAGGAGTCCCTACAAGTCGCAATGCGATAAGCTACAAATCTATCTGGTGGTCACTAGCCTAACAATTGTAGTAACCACATATCATAACCATAGCAATAGCGGTTGCTCATCAGCTACACACGAGGTATTTTTAACTCTCGCTTGAATGATTTTAGGCTGCTAGGCAGCGAACTCCAAATTATTGCAGATAACAAACCAACAAATCTTTTCTTTACATCTCGGCAACACTGATGTCTCGGCACAGCGACAAACACCTTCCTAGATACCGTGCCGGATAACACGCACCTGCTGGCATGATGATGATAAAAGATATTTTAATTATTTCCAGGGCAAAAGTCGTCGCAACCGTGATCAAAAGGTGGGTCGGTGCCGTTGTGCTAATGGTGTCTTGCAGAAACTTTGTGCAAAGACAAAATATCTCGTTGGGTGGTGGTTTCGACAACTGGTCGAGCTTCAGCACAATATCCATGGAATCAGGTAATACAAATCATATGCTGTTACACTGAGAATGAAAAAATACTATTGTAAATTATTATTTATTATTACATCACCTTTCGGTATTGTTGGTTACATTACATTACACTTATTCATTAAATCTCGGAAACGGCATTCGTTTCCGTTAATCTTGCGCATATATAGAATATGTTGTATATGCATCTCCGGAAGATGTCAGCTAGTGTAAATAGTGTAAAAATAACAATGTAAATCATTGATTTACATTGTTATTGCTTGTTGTACCATTGTACCATTGTTATACCAGCTTTTTTTTCAGCGTAATAGCTTTATAAATCAAAAACATTTTTTTCGTCTTGACCCCTAATAAAGTCGCCACCCGCAACACAAGGTTTGCTCAAAGGTCATAAATAGCAAATTCAGTTTCTAATTTGTAACTCTCTAGGATTTGTTTTGAAGGGCTTGACAATCGAAATAATTGCAATTATTTCAATATCACTATGATTGCTTTTCCCACCTGGGGTAGCATTGATGGAACAAAGGGTGGAAAATAAATTTGATTAGTCTTTTAGAATCCTATTAAACAGAAAAATTGACGTAAGTGTTGCGGAGGGTTTTACAGTGCACAGTAGTAGCACAGGGTACAGTAGAAAGTATGGGTTTTAGTGGGTTATCAGCGGTAATTTCTCATGATATTTGACCATTAAATTACCCACAACAACCATTGACACAACGTTCCTGTATGTTTCCCTATTCAGTTTTACGCTGCTAGCCGTGCACCTTTTAATTGGGTTGCTGCAAAAGTTGTTGCCGTTATTTGCCTAAAGCCAAAACACAAGTTTGAACGAATTTGCGTGTTTATTTAATCGCAGGTTTAATAATAGTCTCGCTCACGTTCAGTGACATATTGCCTACGATCAACCAGCTTTTTGATCCTTCTTTTTTAAAAGCCCTGTGTCTTGGACATGAAAAAATCTCAGAAAGTTTTAGATATGCCAGAATAAGTAATACCCTGAAAATACGAGATGCGCAGAGTACGCTGGGTTCTTATTAAGTTTCCAGTACATTTTTTAGGCTGGTTTAACTCACATGGCTCTGCGCGTATTGGTGAGAGGTGACCCCTTTTTGTCAACGAGTTGTGGACGCGTTGGGCTTAATTCTTCTTGGACTCACTGTTGTTGTTCTTGACAGTAGAGATCCGTGCTGATCGTCTGGTTTCTTTTTCGAAGTGAACGATACCTCTGGTAACCTATTAATAACACAACTTAACCTTTGAGGGGTCCGTCGAGTAACCTCGTCAGAACTGTCTGCGCCTTCGGGCCTAAATCTTTACCAGCCCCGAGACCTGAATCTACCTGCTACAACAATATTCTTGTAGAGAACCAATTTTTCATTGCAAGCTACCAAGGTGATGAGGGAGATAAGTGCACACACGAATGCGCAGAGCTTAGAAATTATTGTAAGTTTTTTGTAGCATTCTGACAATGACTGCTTGGTCAACTTTAAATTCATCCGCGAGTGCTCCAGTAATAGCCGCTGGATTTTGTTATATTTTTACGTCCTCTTCTAGCAAAGCGGGTTAGTCGGACCTTGGTTCATCGTCTAGGTTAAAATCTCCATCAGGAAACTTTACAAATCATTTTCGGCAGGTCCGTTCAATGATTGAGTCGTACCCAAAGATGGAGGAGATGTTTTGACAAGCTACCCGAAAGAGCGCCGGAAGATTTTCGAAATTAGTAAAGCTAAACACTCCGATTTGCATTTTCACCATTCTCCGCCGCCTCGGGAAGGAACGAAGCTTTTTTCGCTAACGCAGACTTTATTGGCTGATGCAGTAATAGTCGTTTTATCATACATTTATTACCCTTTCTCATGTTGTTATTTTCTTGCACTGTAAGCCTCTAAAGTTAGTGGATACAGAAATGGCAAGAACTTTTGCATTAACCTAATATTCCACTACGTCCGATAACGAAAGACGTGCTGACTCTCGTAATGCTTACATTAACTCACGTCTGTCTATTGACATATCATATCTGTAAACAGACTCGTTTGTTTGCAATATGCATAATGCGTGAGTACCCAAGTTTATCGTTTAAATAATAATGTTTATTTTTTTATGCCAAAATTATGCATGATGTAATACAAGCCAATTTGAGACATTCGAACATTTTCTGAGCTTTAGAATTTGTTTATAAAACATTGTAGAAATGCAAACACGATTATGCTACTCGAATGCTGTATTAATACCATTGTGGTATATATATATATATATATATATATATAACTTTGTTATGTTAACACCTTGGAGTGAACAAACGTGTGATCACGGTTCTCTACTCCATGTGTAGCCTAGTTCCACAATGTGCCCCGAAAAGACGATGCGTTTCCTCCTTAAATGTCGAGCGACAGCCTCTGACGTAAAAATTCCGATGCTCTCGAGTCTCGCGTCGAAAGGTTAGGTCTTCTATCCACGCGCTGAATCAGCTTGAGTGTAAGAGGTCCTGGTCCTCCCATTGTTTCGAAAGCCAACACACAAAATTGGTGCGGATAACCAACGCCAGAGTATTTTCTGCATTTGTTAGCCTCTGCTAACAAACTGGCCTGCTTGGTCCACACCTGCATCGACCATCGAAGGGGCTAATGAGTCGGTTACAGTTGCGTCCCAAACAAGCATGCGGCCACGCTCGAAGGCCATCAGAAGTGAGACCGTCAGGTCTTTATATATATATATATATATATATATATATATATTGTGCTTCTGTTGATAGTTTTGATAGAACCCATGCTCTACTGCCTAATTTAGCAGTGGCTATCAAGTGTGATTGACAAATACGGTTTCATGGTGCCCCATTGCGTATACTCGTACGTGCAACGGAATACCAACCGAGGGCTGTGAATATAATTTTCAATGCACCAATTCGTCGTTTTGTTGATAGGACAGTCATTTGCTACTAAAAGGCGATGTGTTATTATCTACTCGATTACGTGACGGCTTATCGTGCTCTAAACGCATGGGCCGTAATTGCACTTTACTACTACTTTTTACTATTAAGCGGCCTTTTTTAATTCCTTCTCATAAATAATGCTGCTTTTACCACGACGTCGGTGTACCTTCTGCTTGCATTGCGAGGGAATCATTACCGTTGCGATACAAGTTCAAACCCACAAATGAATTTCTCATAGACGTTTGAGCATAATTCCGGCAATATGCTTGGTAACAGCGATACCATCGATGTCGTACAAACTTTCTATATCAACATTGACTATCTTGATACTCTCCAAAATCCGCCCCTTTATGCAATTCGGGCGGTCAACCCGTAACGCCGAACTGCGTTGACCTGTCAACGCATACTCAAGGATGCGGTCTCCTGAGAACTTACTCGGACCGACGCGAGGCAAAGGAGAGCTAGGTTTTAGTCGGTGTTACCTGCGGCACCAGTATGTATCGCCTGGCTCGATCCGCACACAGTATCGTAACACCCGAGGTGCGTGCATTGCATCGTTTCCGTATATACACGAAAGAAACATAATAGAATCAAAACTACACCGTCGTTCCCGCCACAGTTAACAACAACAATAGTATTGCAACGCAACTCGGGCTAGAAACCAGCAGTTATGGCCACATCGTAGATCGTTGGCTGTTGTTGGGCTGGTGCGTTTGTTATTCGGAGAATCTGGTCTGTGTCTCGTATTCATGGTCGTTTGAGATGTTAGAAACTTGCCGACTAGAATCGCAAACCGAAGAAAACCGTCAAGCGACTCACTCACACTTCTTGCGCCATTTATGCGCGCATCTTCGGCTCTCGATGGGCGTTCGATGGCTGAGTGCTTAATGGCGAGGTAGATGGGTGCCATATCGTGACTGTTTAACGTGTTGGCCAATAACGACGATACGATATGAGATATGAGAGCTCACACGATGGAGCTTTTGGTGGATTTTTTTGGTGCTCGATTAGTGGGGCGAGCACGCGTCAGGTGAGCGCAATTTGACACGTCGAGTTTCGCGCACATAATAACAATAATAATAATAATAATCGCACACATCTAAATGTTGAATTGCTACACATTAGCTGGTCACCTACACCGGCGGATATCAGACACCACTACCACCAGAGCCCGCCAAAAGACGACCATATTACATTCGATTCGAGTATATCGTGCACCAATACTCCTTTCTATTCTGTAAACTGTATGGCGATGTTGCTGCTGCATTAGAGCTGTCGATAGAACGTCTTGCCGACAACCGGCTGTTGACAGTCATGTGTTAATATTCGCCGTCCCACTGCGATGATGACGATGATGCAACGCACGCAGAAAGAAATCTTTATTGCGCCGCGAGTCTATACACAGCAGTTCTCTCGCATGCAAACACACTCTGTATATATATATATATATATATATATATATATGCGTATGTGCGTACACATACGCGTGTGTTTGCCGCCGACTGGTGTCTGTTACCCTCTTTAGTAGGTAGGAGAGAGAAAGCATAGACCTGACTTCAATATATATAGGGAATTCTAACAGAGTGACAATTCACTAGGTGAGCAGTGATTGATTGATTGATTTGGCATAAATGAAGACATAAGGAACAACTTTCTAGCGCTTCAACTTGTGCAAACGAGTGTAACAGCAGCGGCCGTCAGTTCTGATTTGTGTATGCGTTTCTGTGTCGACCTCGTCATCAACGAGCGTGCGTAGGAAGCAACTACGCAACTTAGTAGTGACACTTACGGTTTCGGCAGTGTGCAGGGTGCAGCGACTTCGTGAAGTAACTTCTTCTCCCCTGCTTCGTGAAATTTGGCTAGTGTACTTCAGTCGAGAGTCAAGCTCACGGTGCTCGGCCTAGTCTTACGGTCGACTACCAGACAAATTTCCGGCTAGGACTTGCCTTACCGCGCACATCCGCAAACGAAATAAAGTCTCGGCTACCCTTCTCGAAAAAAAACAGCCTTATCTCAGGCACAGTGTGTTTGTCTGGCAGGCCAGCCTCGTTAAGGCCCCACGGCCAGTAATGCAGGAGCTCCTGTGGACTATGTTCGGGGAACCATTGTTCATCTTCGACCTTTCACTACGTCTCAGTACTGAACCAGAAATATTCGACATAATGGGCCTCTCCAGTGGTAAGCCACGTAGATTTCATATTCAGTGGTAGGGGTAGGTGCAACAACCAGTGCACGTTTCATTGGTTATATATATATATATATATATATATATATATATATATATTAGGGCTTAGGGGCAAAGGCTTTGCCTTGCATACGGGAGGACTGGGTTCGAGACCCAGACTAGCCACTCTTAAATTGGTTTGCACGGTTTTCAATTTAAACAAGGTAAATGCCGAAGTGGATTAAAATTAGCCATGACATGAAAAATGTACACGGGCAATAGCCCTTACGGAAAACCTAAAAAAAAATGCGTAGGCCCATAAGCTGTGTGATGTATGCACCGTCTCTTCTTAAGGGGCAAAAATACCGCTTGTTTTTTCACGCTCTTTAGCTGTGTTTATACAAAGATAGTCAGAAAAACTTCGCCAGATGATCATATACTAATGTAATTTGTGAAACTTCATGTTGTTTTCACAAGAAGAACGGCATATGGCCGTATCAATACGCCTAATGGTTAATTTGGTTATTAGAGGGATGCCTGATAGTGGTGGGGAGGATGAATAGATAAAATGCTTTAGCCAAATAGCACCAAGCTTCTATTGTACTTGGCTAATTTACTCCCTGTATTCCGCTACAGAAGACACATTCTACTTAAGTGTAGCGATTACGTTTGTAATCTGCAGACGTGGGTCTGACCAGCTCGGAGTGCTAGGTTCATCATTCTAGCCTATGCATTCCATTCCTCAGGGGTAGTTTTCATTGTCATAATAGCATATTCTCGCTCGTTTCTCTCTCGAATAATAACAATAACTGCAGGCTGATAGCACAACGAAAGCGGCACAACCAGACCATGAAAACGTCGAGGTCTACTTAATGTTAGGATCGGTCCTGTCGCAACGCATACAGAACAGGAGAACTTATCTCACATTCCCTGTAATCATAAAGTCAGGCTTAAGTCACCTATTACAAAAGCACTTCAGCAATTTTTGTTAGAGTGGCAGGGAAAAGTGACCGAGGCCTCGGCTGAGGTAGCGTTGTTAGATCTGTACCTCGCCAGGGAGCTTTGGGATGGAATGGCATGCACTAGCCGTCACGTGTACACAATGTACATTGTACGTGGCTATCATCACTTGGTGTGTTCGACTCAAGGATTTCACCAAGTTGGCGATCAATGTCGTTGCCGCTTCTGCTCGCATATATGCGCTAAATACCACGCAGCGAGCTGCCAGACGCATCGGCGGTCCTTGCACTTTCTTGCCCGGTGGAACGGTCGCTGAAGTGTCCAAATGTATATAATGAATAGAATAAATCGAATAGAAACGCCTTTTTGTACCATAAAGGTTGAATGAAAGCTATTCGGAGACGCCCCAGAACTCTTGTTGTGCTATTTCGTACACGTCATAAACAATATTATGTACTGTAGTCTTAATAAAAATATGGTAAAATTATTTGACTTCTGCGATATATTTCAGTAGGAAGAAAAATATAGTCGGCCTGAAAGTTGCATGTGCTCGCGTGTCGTTGTTTTCAGTAAACGAGAGCGACGGAAGATTTAAGCGTCGTCATACACATTTTACGAGCCTTTTTAGAATAGCTGAATGACGATTATATGTAATTATGTACCATCTGAAGCAAAGTTATGCGAAATAAACAATATGATGTATTGTTCTTAAAAAAATTTCAAATATAATTAACAGATGTAAAAACAGTAGGAGAAAAATATTACTAAAAACGGCTGTTTGCTACCTTTGTCGATTTTAGGTCGCTTTTGATATATTTTCTATGGAAAAAGTAATCCT
This sequence comes from Dermanyssus gallinae, assembly GCA_003439945.1. Classification (NCBI taxonomy): domain Eukaryota; kingdom Metazoa; phylum Arthropoda; class Arachnida; order Mesostigmata; family Dermanyssidae; genus Dermanyssus; species Dermanyssus gallinae. Next base: position 27,942 of record QVRM01002897.1, on the reverse strand, counting down.
GAGACCGGCTAGGACGGAATGCGTAATATTTCTCTCCACCTGTGTGCTGCACACTCTAAAATAGCTCACTCAGTATTGGTGTGAAAGGCGCTAAGCTGATTCAGCTGTCAGGATATAACCACCTTTAAAGAGGATGATTGGGCACTACCCATCAACCCATAACCCATCAGCACATTTTGTGGCTAATACTATTCTCAGTCAAAATGTGTGATAAGGGTTCCGTTCTGGGCATCCTAGCGAACAAATAGCTCAACCGACAGAAGTTTGAAGATGAAGTGTCCCGGATGGATAATCTCACGTAACGGGGACATTCACTGCCCTTTAAGATATTGTCATTAAAAAAAACTTGTTCGGGGCTGACTCTTAGCCAAGATTTAACGTCCATGGTGACTGCTTTTCGCATTGCTTGCATGACGGACCATGACTGCTTTTTGCATTGCTTCACAGACGGACCCCCACAAATACAAATGTGCAACGGTGGGGCTCGAACCCGCGCACCTATGTGTCTCCTCCGGTCGCGAGGCGCAGACGCATGCCACCACGCCTCCGGACTCGACAAGATATTGCCATATAGCGCCGTTAGCCTTTTTCTGTGGGTTTTTTAAAGAGTAAAGTGTAATATCTTAAATATAAATTAAGAGCATGACCACCAGCGATCTTTTTAGGCGAGAGTATTGTAAAAAACATACTCAAAGATGAGCCAATCTGGTATTTGGTAAGTGCCCTCATAAAAAAAACTAGATTTAGAGTTTAAAAGACCAGCATTGAAGCGCGCATCAATGTAATTGAGACTAATGTATGTGAAATGTACAAACAAATTGGGTGTTTCGTATGCAGCCTGTAAAAACCAAAACACGTCACCACCTTCACAGATATTGTATTTTACTAAAAATGGCATTTTGTTTGTATTAATATAAAAATTATTTTCAAGATAACTTAGACACTATATATACATAATGTTGATAAGTTAATGAATTAGGTTTAAGTTTCTTAAGAGCATTGGTATAACTTTGTTCATGGCCATCACACCAAAGCCTCGTGTCGTTATATATATATATATATATATATATATATACAGAATCTCCGAAACCGATCATACCGTCGTGTTCAACAGAAAATTCTGCATAATCTGAGTGATTCCCGACGCAAGCTAGCGAACGATATGTTGTTATGTCTTACGTTGAAGCTTTCATAAATGTAGATTTTGCGCAACTATGTAGAAGAAAAAAAGGAGATTAGCTACATTTTTAAACATCATTCTCACTCCTAAACAAAACCGTTCTCCCCCTCTTTCCAGTGAGACAAAAATTCTTGCCGAGTTCTACCAAACCATGAAAAACAAGTAACTACGGTTATGGAAAACCCTGTCTGTGTTAACTTAGTGCCGTTAGACGCGGTATGAAGGCGGGCCTTAACACTCGCTTTCAGCAATTTTTAACGTTTAATGACTAAAGTATTAATTTTGCTATGATTAATTAAAATCGAAAAAACAACCATCTCACAGCATCGAACATTTATGTTAACAACGCCGCTCTATTTCTCATATTTGATTTCTATGGACCCTCTCCAGCAGAGGAGCCAAATATTATACTCAACCAGCATGCCAGGTCACCGTCGCTACAATACCAGCATGTAGGTATGACTGTACAATAATTGCGCACGCAATTCGATCTACTTGATAGCCTTTTTCCACAAGCAGAGAAGAGAAGCACGTCACGTTGTAAGCTATTCTTAAAAGTCAGATTTGTTTAATATTCCTTTAAGTCATACACACTAGTTTACGCGACACTTCATATACAAGTGCAGTGCACACGTAAGAATAATGCAATTTGCTTATATTTATTGCTCGTAATGGTAGTAGTTGTAGTTGTAGTAGTGGTACTAATAAGTCGAGCCCGGTGGCGTGGTGAATTAAGTCTGTGCCTCGCAGAGGATACACATAGGTGCACGGGTTCGAGCCCCACCGTTGCAAGTTTGTATTTATGGGGGTCCGTCTATGAAGCAATGTGAAAAACAGTTCCGTGGACGTTAAATCTTGGCTGAGGGTCAGCCCGAAAACTCAAAAAGTGGTACTAATAAATGATACTTGGGTAGGCATATTGTCATAGTCGGGCGCCTGTCGCGTCTTGCTCAATCTCCTTTGGTAGTAGAGATCTGCAACGTCAACTACGTGAAGATCGTGTGAACGCCACTTTTGTATTGAATGTAGATGTACCAAAATAGCCTGTCTGGGATCTTTTTGGTTTCTGCTTGTTGTTTCTTCGTAGCTGCTGTACAGAAACGATATGAACGTAGCACATACTATATCGGCGCTACTCGAATTAGCTGTAGAAACACTGACCGATGGAGATAATGTGTGAGAAATGCAGCCGTCACTGGCAAGAATCCGTCGCCATGCCGAGAAAAGTTATTACATACGTATACAGGCTGAAAGGCTGTTGGAAGTTGAAATCAAGGCAAACATCTAAGTATAGGTTGTTAGTGTCGGCTTTCCCATTAGATTATTAATGACAGTAATACGCTAATAACAATAATAATGTTAATGGTTGGTCGTGGTTCGGTATACATATATATATATGTATACCGAAAGATTACATGATCTTCTAACATTGTATATATATATATATATATATATATATATACAATGTTAGAAGATCATGTAATCTTTTTATGATAAAGCTTGTTCTGTGACGTAACTCTTTCGTGCATTTACGGTTTCATTTTGCTCGTCAGTTCGTATTTGTAGCAGTTGTTATAACAATAATCTGGCGGATGTTACCAACACACCTTAGTCAGACGTCGACAGGCCTCGGATGCTTCCAGGACTATCTTGCTATTCAGAAGGAACTGGGAAGCCACTTGGCCCACCCCGTGTGCTGTTGTGCTGTGCCCTGCAAGCGGGTGTACTTCAGGGAGAACAGCAGCGACCTTTTTTAGGCGAGATCATTGTGAAAATATGCTTAAAGATGAGCAAATCTGGCATTTGGTCAATGCCCTCATAAAAAACGAGATTCTTCGGGAAAAGCAAGTCAGCGTGTAAGGCAAAGAAAGCGTTTAACGAAGGCCATTCTCAGGGAAGTCAGGGAATTAGCCCTTCGCGAGTAAGCGCTAAAATTGTCCCGGGCCTATTTTATCGTAGTTGTTAGTGCCTTTAGCAGGAAAATAGCAACAACATCTGCGTGAGTCATATGCTATGCTAGAGTAAGCGAAACGGAACGTATCTGTTTTGAGCCGGGGCACTTTTGCATGTAGTGTTTTTCTTTAAAATTCTGCATTCCTTTACGGGTTCATACATATAGTGTTTCTGAGCAACTAAACAAATATATATATATATATATATATATATATATATATATATATTAGGCGTGCACTGTCGAGTGTGATGATGAATGATTGATAAATCATCACAATATTTTCTATATATATATATATATATATATATATATATATGGGTGGATCGGCAAGTTCTAATACTTTGAACTTAAAAAAATGTAACCGATTGTTTGAGTTTGCTTCAAAGAAGTGAAAAAAGTAGGTTAGGTGATTTCTTAGGAGACGGAAAAGAAGGAACAACAATCTGCATAAAATTCTGTGTTAAAAACTAAATCATACGCTCTAACGTGGCGGAAATGATAAGTAATGGTGGAGGTTAAGCAAAATCCCGAAACATTGTATATACGTGGTACCGTGGATTTCGCGACTGACGTGAAGAGACCGAATATGGACTCGTTCGGAAAGCCTTCGACGCCACTGGCAGAAGAAAACGTTAAAAAAACGTTGTAATATCGTACTCAACAATCGCTGAATTACTGCTACTTAGTCATTGTGTGACAGCTGAGGCAATACAGATATTTTATGTTTAATTTGTTCGATATTTTAGATCAGCGAAGTCACAAAACATTTCAAGACTTGGCACGAATAAGTATACGAATGGATGGACCTTAACGCGACGCCTCAATTGGTCGGCAGAGCAGGGATCTTCGGTTTTTTTGCTGGACTGTAATGCAATGCCGTTGTTTGGAATGCATTGCAATGCCGCTTTGTTGCAAAGTAAAGTGGCTCCCGTGATAAAGAAGTGAAAATACACTAGGCGTCAGCACCAAGAAACAACATTTTCCTCTTAGATCTTTAGTTAGATACGGTATCATTTGGCTACCGGCGCGCACAGACCGCAAACCAGGGTCGAAATCGAAATGCGCAAAGGAAACCTCGCCGTTTTAGATTGGCCATCGGAAAGCAGTATACATTAGGTTATCTTTTAATGATGTTAAAAGAGCTAACTAAACTATTGGCCGACATACTCGTCGTATAAACTATACTCCGGCTCAATGCTATATTAGGCGCCGCCAGATGGCGGTGGCTTAGGCGGCTAACGCACCGTTCGAAACGGGGCGTTGCCATGGCAACCATGGTTGGCAAAAACAATCGCAAGTTCGAGCCCCGGCCTTGCTGGTTGTATTTGTTGAACGTGGTTGTCATTGCCCTGTTGGTACATACCTCTGCTAGAGAAAGCCTTTATACATCCAGTACGAGAACGCGATGACGATAGATGCATTTAGACGACTTCGTGCCACAGGCAACTTACGAGCGTCTAAAATGTGGTTGTCAGAGCGTTGAAAAAAGATAGAAAAAAATAAATATAAAGGCAAGGCACCGTAAACCTCTTGAGGCGGTTGGCAGAAAAATGCCTTCTAACACTGACCAGATGTCCACTCCCCAAGTTTCTCGAGCCGTTTTTGACGATAGTTGCGCACGCGTATATGCATACTATGTGTGCATATCAATATAATGATGCCGTCGTTCATTAGACCTAACTTGAAACTTGACCCAGACTTGGAATTTTTATTAAGTTGAAAGGTGTTTCGTTCGCTCTTCGAAAACGGTATCGGTATTCATTCCTATAACACAATCTCTCTTGGTAAAGCTTTTTGTAAGCGTAGAAGTTACTCCGTATAGCAGAACAACAGCAGCACACATTCTCCAAAAGTGCATACATATCAACAACAATAACAACAACAACCACGTGTATCATATTTACGTTTCATGACATTAGTAGTTACACGACATCCCCACCACAACGTCCGGCAACACTATGTACCGATATAAACAACCTTTCATGATAAAAAAAGTAGTGCGTCATGGTGCACTGAAAAGGCACACTAATTTATTACTGCATAGATAGACCAGCGTTTTTCAAACCAAATCAACACTGCCGCGACACGCTGATAGATTGTAACTCTGCTATTTAGCCGTGCCACGCCAGACATATATCGATTTCGATGAGCGTAGACTTGATGGGTCCTGTATGTGTCCAGCCTGTTCAAGCCACGACCTGGACAAGCTGTACGAGCCGCCTGTGCAAAGCTTGACAACACCTAGCTTGCATCTTAGACCATCGTCGACCGTGCGTCGAGAGTCACAATGAGAAATCGGGGGCGGCGCGTTTTGCCCTAAGCAATCGCGAGACTCAGGATTACATCTAGATCGAGTTCGACTGTGTGCTAATTGGATCTATTGAATTAGCTTCTCGCATAAGAATAGCTTTACTATATATATATATATATATATATATATATATATATATATATATATATTGAATATAATTGTTTATATATTATATATATGCTATTTCTACCATATATATAAATATATAAACGTGCGTACTCAGTTCTCGTTAAAATTTAAGTACGTGCGCAGTACACTCAATAATTCACTTTAATTGGACTGATTAATATATATCTAGCTCAGGCGTTTGTTACGAGTTCGGCCCGCCGAGCGGATGGAGAGTGAAACAGAGATTCAAAGAAGAAGGCGGAAGAATAGAGGGTGAGCCTAAATGGAATAAGGATCGCAGCCAATTAATATAATTAGCTTAAACACTAAACGTAATTGTTATGTGGCGCCGATAAGTATCGTCGATCGCCGTGTCTCGTTCTGTCGAATGCAGGCTTGTCTCGCGCCACGTCGTAGGCTCAGTTCTAGACAATTCCTAGACCGGTTATTTGGCCACGACCGGTATTGAAATATATAAAGCTTGTCCTTTTTTACTACGTTGGCATTACGTTCGATTTCTACGGGCCCGAACGTACTCGTATTTACTGGATATTTATCGTTGTGTACTAATAATCACATTAATAAACATACGTTTATTCACAACTACAATTGGCTACAGGCTACTACTTTCACCACAGACTGTGCCATCGGCGCGAGGAGCATCGCTGTACATTTTGCGGCTTTGTTTGCTCTCACTCAAATGTCATCATGACTAAATGTTCGTCAGCGCCAACTAATATATTTGAAACGGGGGAAAAATCTACCAGAATAGCATGCTCTTCAGTACGTTTGGCCGCCTGTTTGGTTCGTGGGTAGATTCAGATTTGGGCCGATTTTCTCATTGCGTGAAAAGTCTTTAACAAAGAGGGATGTGCGCATATACACAGGCGGCGGAACTCTAAGCAGAAAGGCGTCTCGTCAATGAGGCCACAATGAAAATTGTGGTTTAGAGTAAAAAAAAGGCGAACGTCCTTGAAAAACTAGTGCACCTACAGATGATTGTCGGGTACGAGCTTTACTTTTGAGCTTTACTACCGAGCAAGATGGCTTAGTGGGAAAGCCTGTGCCTTGCATTCGGGAGGACTGGGTTCAAGACCCAGACCGGCTACTCTTAAATTGGTTTGCATGGTTTCCAATTTAGACAAGGTAAATACCGGAGTGGATTAAAATTAGCCATGACATGAATAAACCGTACACGGGCAATTAATTGCCTTACGAAAAAAAAAAAAAAATCTCTTCAACCTTGCGTCCTGCGATAGATAGCCGCTCAACCGTACTGTGCGTTGTGAACTCATTAATGATTTAAACAAAATAATTTCGATACTGATTTATACAACATTTTTAAAAAGGTGATTATTCTCCGTCCCCAGCGGACCTCGACCGCCGCGAGGCATATCTTCAATGCACCGAGGGCCGGACATGTTGAGTTTCCCGAACAGTTATTTTGACAGCAGCATAGCCGCTGACTCTCAGCGGCATATATGGTTTATCATCTATTCCCAATAAGCACCGCTCAAAGAAAATTCGATCATCATCAGTCGTCAATCGAACCGGTGATACCCCGATAGATGACAACCATCAGTAGCGCTCTAGTACCCTTGACCACGCCGCCACAGTTAGTAAGTTATAATACGAACAGAAACTATCTGTGACTATGATCACGTAAAGCTTCTACACGCTCTACAATGCTCGCCAAGTTTCGATTGCCCTGGTTCCTAGATGAGCTCAGCTGTTTTTCCAGCGGCTGAAAACAGAAACGGCTGGACGGCACAAAGAGCGAACAACGTACTTAGACTTACATGAACACATACATGATGCACAGACAAATCATCATGGACAGATAGATGCAAACTACCGCACATGCGTGCCTCACGACTAAAGACGAGACTCGTTCTCGCCTGCCTCGACGGCCGGCTCTACAGTGCACCACCACCACGCGTGCAATCAACAAAGATGGCGGCGGCGGCAGTGGCGTTCATGGTCCATCGTAAGACATAAGCAAGCGTAAGTGCCCTTAGACCCAGAGCCAGATCGGAGAGCTCTCGCTCTGCTGGGTATCCTGGCGTTTGTCGGGCTGATATCGTCATCCTGATAGCGCACTGCACGCGACGGCCTAGATGTGCACGAACTGCACGTTCATGCACATCTAGGCCGTCGCCGGCCCGACAACACACATTATGGCTTGTTACAGTTACTCTCTGCTTTGCTTGATGGTCGCCGATGTAACGCCGACGATATCGGCGATAGCTGCGCCGGAATATATCATCTACAGGCCTACGACGAAGCATGTAGCGCGGGTGCACGTGCATACAAGACACGTGTAGAACGTACACACAGATATGAGACAGAGAGAGCTAGAGAGAGAGAGAGGGAGAGCTAGAGAGAGGACGGAGACAGATATAGAGACGGTCGACCATGATGCGTCGCACACTACATGGTTGGTTCCACACACGGTAAGCCGGCCGACCGACCTCGACATAGAGACAAGTGTGTGAGTTTTAGGTCATTACTTCTCTGAATGTTGGCACGACGGGGCCTCCGCTCGTATCACCACCACCACCACCTTTCGATGTCTTCGTCGTTGTCCGCGGAATGACGCCAGAGCGAGTGAGCGTCCGTCGTCCGTCGTCGTTGTCGTTGTCGTCGTCGTCGTCTCGTGTCAACATGGAGCAGCCGCCACCACGCCGAGAGTGAAATAATGTCGGACAGAGCTGACGGACTGTCCGTGTGTTTGTGCCACTAACCACCAGTAACTAGGGGCAGCAGTATACTATAGAGAATATATATATATATGAATATGTAAATGTCGCGTTCAAGGAGCTGCATACAGACAACAAACCATTGCCATCAAAGTGCCCCTCCCCCCGCCCGTCACCGACAATGGGCAATCAATCGTGAATTGATCGGGTCTTCCGAATGAAGTGATGACCAGAGTTGAATCGTTGGCGTTCAACCAACCGCCCCCTGTCGCTCTGGTGACTTTGGTTGACACTTGGGCACCGGCGGGCAGGTCGTAGCAGAAGACCACCAACCACCGCTCTGCTCCACTCCGGCCGTCTGTCTCACGGCGAGACTATTCTCGGCGTATGCCGGCGTTGGCTATTTATCCATCCTGTAATTATCTTGCTGCCGCTGCTGCTGCCGTGGTAAACAACAAGAAGTTAGTCGGTCAGTACGCACACACGACAGCACGCAGTTCGTCTGAGATCAGCGACTTCGACCTCGCGGCACCCCCATGGCACGCCGACGCGAGCTTTGTGGGGAGCTTGAATTTCCGTTTGCCGTTCTAACCTCAACTACTTGACGGGAGGCAAGGGGCAGCAGAAGCAGTAGCAGAGCAGCAGCAGCTCTCGCCTTGCCAACCAAACCTTTCCGAGAGGACGACAGGCGTCGCCGCTGCTGTAGGCATCGCGGGTGAGTTTTCAATACGAGATTCAAATGTAACTTGGTCCATTTCCACGAGTACTTGGTGGGAGGTGTGGCATAGGTGCAGGACGAATTGCTTTTCGATGCCAATCATATGACGGTCCGCATGTTGTCGCCATCCGCTGCCGACCGTCGTTACGTCGCGTGTGATCGTCGCATTGATATAGGCGGCAAAGAACTTCCAATTGTTTGTTATGCGATTCAGATCAAAATGCTGGATGCCACCTACCATACGCGCCTAAGTACCCGTCGTGCAAACACGTTGTACTGCGGGAAAGCTCGTGATGCTCTTCAATCACAACCGGCGGCAGAGCATATTACGTTGGTACTTAAGGAGTGAAACATTACCCTTGAGCTTAAGCTTTAGAACGTAGTGGAGCTAGTCACAATATATATATATATATATATATATATATATATATATATATATTAAAACCTATTCGTTATGTCTACGTGCACCGTTACGAGTGCTATATATATATTCGGGTATTGTTGGCCATTAAAAGGCTTAGCAATAACATAGTTAAACATACTTTACTATAATGTCGGTGGTACACGAAAGTATTGTAAACATTTGTATGGGGCAGTGGTGGCTACTGTAGAGACTGTTTGTATTCTTGACTTATCTGTGTACAGAAACGTCTATTTAATGATAATACGTGTAATTAACTGTAATTAACAATACCAAAAGGTGATGTAATAATAAATAATAACAGAAACGTTCTGTAAAATGAAGCTAGTAAACGACGTGCATAACAAAATGCATCTAGACATTAACTAATAGTGTGTTTATTAGCGATTCGGTCACACAGATACAAACCGTCCCGCAATGTATCAGAACTTTGGTCCTACCCAAAAAGTAAGCATAATTCGTTTCACATAGTGCTTGCTGTGCTGACGATGCAGCTGATCCAAAATAACCAATTTTCTCCATTGTAAATGTATATCGCACAAGGCGTGGATGGGTGTTCCTCAATAATGAGTCCACACATCCCCGTTTCTCCCAGTTATACATCACTATGTTCGGATACGTCTGTCAAATGCAAGCGACTTCCATTGTTTAAGGAGACATGTCGATTTCGTTTGTGCTACGTGCATTTGCAATTACCGTGGCCGTGTTAAATCACACATGCCGATGGCTAATGGAATTGGTTTTCTGGATCCATAAGAATGAGAGTTAGGCTTTTTTTTTAATGGGACAGAGAGGTGTCTGTGGTCTCTCGACGATTGCTGTGACCGTTGCTTCATAGGCTAGCTAGAAGAAATAAGTAGTGAAGTTTGTCTGAAACCTACCACCTGCTTCGCCGTTTGGAAATATTATAGTCAACGAGCGTATATCGGTCGCTATATGCCGTATAGTTAGATTAGTAGTAGTTTATGGTATTGAGTCGCTTTGGGACTCAAAAAGCTGACTGCCTGCTAAAGCTCTTCCTCTTGCCAGGAAATACCTTCATACTGTTTCTGCATTATTTAGGGGTCCGTTTTTGTTATATGCTTCCTTTCTCTATTGAGGTGGACGGCTTTTGTACGGTATACGGGTTCTTTGGGCCCCTGGGAGACGAACTCTTAGATTAATTACCACGGGGCCGTCTTTTAGCATGGCCACTACCATATATTGCAAGTAAAAGTAGTCGCTCGTTCGAAAGTGGCGTTCAGTTTCGGGCCTATAATCAGCTTCAGAAAACTCACTGCTTTCGATGCTGTGTTAAAGTCGTCGACTTTGTTTGATTCACACCTTACAGTCCAGTATCCCGGTTTCACAGATACGGTACAAAGGTATTAAAGTAATCACAACCGGGCAGTAGCTATGTCAGCACGTACGTCGTCGATCCTTGGCGGAGTTTGTCAAAACCAATTATCAGGCTTAATCACGCGTTATTTTGGTTAATTGCCCAGATTGCCGGCCTTATAGCAGACCAGAAATAGATCTCTCTGTTGAGCGTGTCTTGCGGTGAGATAAGTTGCCTTTGATATTAAGGGCCATCGCGTGCTCTCACCGCGGAGAGGCGTGCATCATAAGCTGTCACCTACTGCTGCGAAGTCTCCGGGGGCCGTCTGCAAGCCCTCTCCAAGCCCACGCCGCAAGTGCGTAGTAACAGTCGCCATGGATTTCTGCAGGCCACCGCCGCTTTCTTGGCGACGTAACCTGCGTGTGCGGAGATCCGAGAGGCCTGCATCTAATACTGAGGTGGCCAAGAGGGGAGAGCCGGTAAACGTCCAAAATGAGGTTTAAAGAAGACTTCCGTTCTCAATCATTATGAATAATGACATCTGTTTTCTGAGCCGGTGCAAGCACCAGGTCTTAAGGCCCAAGCCATCCCCAGATGTTTGCTAACGGTTTGTTTTGACCACTTGTTCTGGCTCATCGGGATGTCCGGCTGTGATTTCTACGGCGAGGTCATCTGCGTAGGCTGCCGATTTGGTTGGTGTTACGATTTCCACAGAATCTCGGTTCTCACCCTCGTGCGCTGCCTTGCGAACTAGTAGGAATGAGGCCAAATGGCGGACTGTGTTGAATACTCTGTTCTGAATTTGTTCTTATCAGACAGAACCTTTTGTTTCTGCCGAGCCTCTTTGGCCAATTAAATATTTATAATCTGTTCCAGCGTCTTAGAAAAGCTAGGAAAGCAATCCCTGCAGCTCTTTTGGCTTTGGCATCAGCCCGAGACAGGCGATCTTCCCCTGAGCCCAGTATATTCCTGATCACAGAATCTCTGTAATTATGCGTTAGAGGCTAGCCATGCCCTGAAAAAGCCTCTGCACAGTTTCCACGGGGGCCAAGTACGTTCCGGGGTCTAAACTATCAGCACTGTACGAATATAGAACAGAGACGCCAAATGTTATGATTTAGTTTTTATTTGCATTCGTTCTAAACTCACACACTTATGCACGGTCGTAGAGTGTTTGAATGGCTTGATAAAAGTTCCCTTTCTTAAATGTAATGTAATTGGCTTTCCTAGGCCCATAGGACATGTCTCCTTGCGAGCAGAGCTAGGGCACCTTCTGTGGAACCTAGTCAATGGCCATTTATAGTCACGGGTACTCACCGATTAAGGCTGCGTAACAATCTAGACGCAGGTAGGCCGACGTTCATACTTTGCTGCTAGTTTTAGGACTGGTATAAGATAACGGCGAGTAACCTCTACGTATCTGAATATATATATATATATATATATTAGATACGTAGGTACTTGCATATAGCGTAGAGGTATATTTATGCAATTTACTGGCATATCTGATCCACGTTTGGATTCCGGCGGATAACATTGCAACCTAAGGCGCATGTCGCGTTGCAATATCAGCTTGTAGTTTATAAGTTTACATCATTGGCTCGCAGAGATAGAGTAGTACCAAGCACTATAACAATACCACGGAGAGAATTGTGCAATTTGGTGCAATCACCGTTATGGTGTGGCTTGATGCAATCCTCTTTTTGGCATGGCTTTGGTACAATCTTGGTGCAATCATTTGTATGGTATGGCCTTGGTACAAGCATGATGGTATGACTTTAGCGTTATTCGGAACAGCAGACCCTAGTCTGGGACGTAACGGTGACCAACTTTCTTCTAAAATCCTTCTCTCATAGTCGTTCACTTCCACTGCTCAGGTTAAACAGGCTACAGTTTGAAATTGTTTAAACCTCGCCATATACACACACATACCATTCTCACCAATGGTATTCGAGACAACGGGCGGCTCCGGTCCTTTACCGACAGGCCTCTTGGCGAATTAGATAACTGGACTTTTGTTCGTCAAATGGTTTCCCTAAACATCTAGAGAGGGAAGACTGTCTTTGTTATCGGGGCACTCATGAAAGTTGCCGATACACCAAGGCTGCCCTATCTGTGACCACGCGTGACTAGGCTAGAATAGTGCATGCGTCCTATTTTGGAGCCAGTTGTCCCTCTCCTTCCCCTAGCTTTTAATTGAATAAAATAACGACGCGTCTACGTTTTTGAGCAGCTGGGAAGAGAACTTGTTCGGCAAGATGGCCTCATCTAGCTATGCGATACTGAGCATTTAGGTTCTTCGAGTATATATACTGATCTGCACTGCTTGTCGTGTTGCTCAGTTTAACGGTTGGCAGGCACTGCAGAAAGGTGATCATCCTGATTGCCGTTTCACGTTTGAAGACGAGCTTGGTTTGCAAGCCACGTATTAATGTTTTAAGGGACGAACTGTAACCGGCTGCACGACCTGTTTAAATCCTATAGCAATATTACCGGTGACCAATTAGCAGTGGCGCGCTACGCCGACCCAAAGGGACAGATTGAGGCAACGAGGGTGAAAGAGTTCAGCTGGTATCAGGTCCCATCTAACGATGTCGAACCTAGACGAAACCTTTAGACCAGATCAAGACCAGCCTTTTCAAGAGAGTGTTAAGAATACACCACGCCAGCCGCACTTGCCCTGCCTATGGAACACCGCTGCACTATGTATCTCTCGAAGAAGATTACGACAAAAATAAAACAAATAAAAACACGCATGGTTATTACTCTTTATTTGGTTGTATAGCTTACCACTTTATTTGCCACTGCGTGATGCGTTACGTTGAGTACCCGAGGAACCTTCCACGTACGTTCATAGATTATAAGTTAAACGAATTTCTCAATCTGCTGTCTCTACAGGCGCTCGAGTGGCCAGCGCGATTATTGGAGCTGGCGTATTCACTGTTGCTGTGGGTTGCTGGCTGATCTCGAGGCAACTCCGAGCAGATAGGCTTGCCAAACAGGGACCCAAGGGGGCTGCAACTGTCACACTCGAGGAGGCTTGCGTTCAACCAACGTGCGGAGCTAGAGAGCTGTCAGAGATCATCATGGAGAAGCCGGGCAAGCATCATCATAGTAACGGTGGTAGTTCTAAGGGCTACAGCAGCAGTAACAGCTGCACGACCGCGAACAACAAGGCCATTCACGACAGCAACAACAACAACAACAACAATAACGTCAGCAAAACGACCGACGGCAATCGGAACAACATTAACAAGCATTCACCTGAACTGCGTAAAGAGAAAAAGGTACCCTTCTAGAAGTTACGTAACGTGTCGTATTGATAGCTGGAACAACTTATGTATATATATATATATATATATATATATATATTATATATACTGGATCAATAAATGCCTCCACGCAAACATGTGTACAAGTTAAACCACTCGTAGGTACATTGATAGCTTATATGTTTGATATTCTCATATGCCTCGACGTACTCTTGTGTTGAATATGTTGTGCATTCGAGGAAAGAACAGGCGTTTCATTGAACTTAATTTGAAAGACCTAGATTGAAACCCGAGTCAGTTCTGTCGTCATCCCGCGTCGCAGGACATAAGGGTGGTTCAAGTACTGCGTTGTATTTGTAACACATAATGCAAAAAAAATACACCAATTGCCAACGTTGTTGTTTTTTGTATTTTTTTTCACTGTGTATATCATTTTTTATTCGTTTTTGTAGAGTGAGAAGTTTAGTGTAAGCGAAGAACCAATTTAGGTAAATCACAGCTGTTTCACCGAGAGCGAGAGGAGAGAGAGAGAACGGTTGTGTATAGCAAGGTCATGCGTACTTCATTGGTATTGTGCGATGTGTGCAAAGTGTTGCAGCACCCTCTATTGATGTGCAATGTGCAACGGCAGGCACTTATCCACATATCAGCACATGGCAATGTGGCACATGGCAAGACCTGCCCTAACGAGCGAGCAGAAAAGATCGTACAGAGGTCATCCGATTGTCATAGAGACCTAACTGGCACTTTTTGTGCACGTCTCGTTACCTCCGACTTTCATCGCTTTGTTGTTATTCGGTCCTGCCTACGTTCGGCACGGCATTTTTTTCTGCTGTTACGGCAGCGAGGATACTCCTAGCACGCCAGGCGCGGGCGGCTGTGTACGTTTACGGTTTCTCTGAAATAGCTTAAGATAGATCGAGCGAAATTGAATTAGAGATAGACAGAGAGAGAGAGAGAGAGCGCGCGAATACGTGCACCGGTTACCGGCCTAGCGTTGCGCGAATGGATGCACGTGGATATGCACGTGGATCTATTGTATGCACGTGGATCTATTGTATGCACGTAGGTCAATCTAATCAGCGTGCATTGGTATGCAGCTTTCTGCTTTTTTTTTTGTTGCGCGGCTGTTCCCTGTAAGCCATCTTCGGTTGTTGCCGCCCGACGAACGAAACGCCGAACGAAAACGTGTCATCGTACACCCCGAAGCAGAACACTGACTGCATGCGCATAGCGAGCGTTCTATATATCGGTTTCTATAGAAGCAGAAATCAAGCTATCAATAAGTAGCCAGTGTGTGTGGTGCAGGATTGGTGGGCCCCATCTAGAGTTAGTCACAGGGATCACAAGACTATGTAAGTTTTAGCACAAAACTATGTAGAGCACAAAAGTATGTAAGTTTTAGCACAAAACAATGTAATTTTATATTGAATAGAAAGCAGCCGGAAGACTTTTTTTTCTTCTAAGAGCTAACAACAGACTGTGTTGTTCTTGCTGTGACCTGTACAAGATCTTTATGCTAGTGCGCTTCTATGTGATGTGCGAATGTGGTGTGTTCACCTCGCTCTAACTGGTGATTTGTAAAGTTGTTTTTGAAACCTTCATCACTAGGAAGATGCGGTTTGGCTGGAGAAAGATAACGTATACGATGCAGAGATGCATATTAAGAATCACCTAATACATTATATGCTTGCACACGTACCACGTTGTTGTGGTTATCGTCGATTGCTGATGGTATGATTTGGGACTGCTTTACCGTTCGAATGAGTATTCCCTTTAACATTCGCTTGCCTCTTGCTTTCTTGGGAGACACAATATTGAGCATACTCATATTACATACAGGGTGATGCGTAAAGAATTGTACGTCTTTCGAGGTTTGATAGAACTCGGCAAGAAAATAATTTTTCCCAATGGGCGGAGGCTGGGAAAACGTTTTGTTTAGGAGTGAGGCTTACATTTATAAAAGCAGTTATTCTGCCCTTTTTCACCTACATAGTAGTGCAAAATCTACGTTTGCGGGAGAACCAGGCAACGCATGAATCGATCATACCGGCGTGTTCGGAAAATTCTGCACAATAAAATATACTTTACTAGCTTGCGTAGCAAAAAGCGATTAGCCAGATTAAGGAAAGTCATAAAAAGCCGAAATGTTACGTTAACGCTTTTTTGTGCAAAATCGTATAATTGTTCCATTACGACCAAAAATGTACGTCCAAAGGACTACTCTCAGGCAATAGCAAATTTAATGCCCACTATATTCGTACCAAAGTGATAATGCTGCGTTACGTAGTTGCCAAGTAACTAAGCTTTTTCGACAGTCATAGTTGTTATGTTTTACGTGGATGTTTTCACGTTCAGAACCGTTAAAATTTGCCAAGACGTTTCCGCCCCCTCCTTCCATTAGAAAAAGTTATTCTCTTGCCGAGTTCTACCAAACCTCAAAATATGTTCCTAACTTTCTCATACATCCTATGCAAGTATGCATGCCTTCGCTTTCGATATGGCTGTCGAAAAAAGCTTAGTTACTTGGCAACTACGTAACGCAGCATTATCACTTTGGTACGAATATAGTGGGCATTAAATTTGCTATTTTTGCTATTGACTGAGAGTAGTCATCGGTTCCTTCGTGCGTTGATTGGTTCTCCCGCAAACGTAGATTTTGCACAACTATGTAGGTGAAAAAAGGCAGAATAACTGCTTTTATAAATGTCATCCTCACTCCTAAACAAAACGTTTTCCCGGCCTCCGCCCATTGGGAAAAATTATTTTCTTGCCGAGTTCTATCAAATCTCGAAAGACGTACAATTCTTTACGAATCAAACTTTGCCATATATATATATATATATATATATGTGGCAAAGTTTGACGTCTCGATGTCAAACAGTATATTAATATCATATAATAACTACGGCGCTGTACACGGACTTCCTAGCTGCGCATTCCGTTTGACGATAAGATATGTATTCTAACTTCGGCAGAACATGTTCTGCTTCTAGTTCTCGAATGATAAACATTAGTATGAATAACGTTAATCATAGTTGCGATTTTTAGTCTGAACGTCGCTGACCATCTTCTCGACTCCGTCCCGTCGACAATAGTGAGCGTTTGCGTAACTCTGTTTTCTCTGTTCTCCCTTGTGCAGCCTGTGCAGCGTGCTCGGTCACGTAGCAACTCACACAGTCGACGCAAGAGCCGACAGGTCCGATCGCTAAACGCTGAGCGATCAAACAACAAAAAGTCGGTTAATTCTAATGGAAATCATGGGAAGCAGAACGGGATAACTTCACAAAAATCGGTAACTAACTACTTTTTACGCACATATATATATGCGTGTGTGTATTTCTATGTTTTAGTCCGCCCATCGGTGTAATGGGCTTCGAAAGGTCTTACATAATATTCACGATACAGTACATTAAAGCGCTGGTACGACTACCAGAAGTTGTAACATCTAAGACTTTGGATTTAAATAATAATATAATAATAATAATAATAATAATGATGGTCAGAAGAAATAATAATAATAATAATAATAATAACATTAGATTTGCGAAAAAAGGAAAAATGGGTCGTCCCAGACTTCAAGGATATCAGAACGGCTTCTTGGTTGGAATTTGTGTGTTAGGCATTGCTTTAGGTTTCTGTGGTACATTTAGTTAGTATAATGTTGTGCTGCCCTGCAGCAACAACAGCAACAGCAAATCGCCGATTTTTTGGATTAAGCAATCTCATAATTTATTATAGTATAAAAGGATATTTCATATATACAGATAACTGGGCGTAGAAGGCATTGAGGGGGCGCACCATCCGCCATGGCTACCTCGGTCGATCTGGCGACAGCTCTGGCCCTTACTATTGCACCTGAACGAGTATTCGTTTCGTGAATGTCGAATAGCTCCTCAAAGCGGTCCGGGTGTTTCTGCAAGTCTTGGTGGTGCCTGAAACCTGCCTTTCGTAGTTGATCACGAACAGACGGCAGGGTGACAGTTGACCCCGCCATATCAGAAGTTGTATTCTTCAGATATGGCGATCCTGGGCATTTAGTATATTTTAACTATAAATGAAGAACTACACTGGCGACAGCGTTACCTTTGCGTCAACAGGTTGTCGTGATCGTCGAGACGTTAAAACGTGAATAATACTGCATATCACAAAGGACAGAGAACGCTATTTTTGTCTACGTGGTGGCCACTCTCAGCCTGGGATAAAAATCTCTGAATAAAAAAACACTATTTCCGATTTATAAATCGTGGTTCATTAGTAGAGCAAGAAACCACAAGAAAAATTTAACTACGCCTACTTATTTGTGTAAGTGTCTACCTTTGTAGGAAATAAATAGGGACTCTCCCGACAGCGGGCAGGAAGTTCGTGTATTCTTCTGTTTTTCATTGAGCCTATCTAGATGCCACAAGCAGCTGTAGAAGAATACTTTTTCAATCTTTGTTGCATCTCACGGTTAGTTTTGCTGAATGCTCCGATATGTATTTCGGAAGTGGCATATCGGTTTTGTCGAAGTAGAGGGGAATGGTCTACCCTGTATACCGGCAAGCGTGTCTGATATTTGATTTGCCGCGGGGCTGCAGTGGGCAGCAATATTGCACACGCGCATGGACAGTAATTTAACTATCGTCACCGCTTTAAATAATAATAATAATAATGATAATGATAATGATAATAATAATAATAATAATAATAATAATAATAATAATAATAATAATAATAATAATAATAATAATAATAATAATAATAATAATAATAATAATAATAATAATAATAATAATAATAATTGTTGCTGTTGTTGCTAATGCCGCTGCTGCCGTGTTTAATCTGATTCGGTGCATAGAATCAGACGTCGGCCGGTACGATGAAGAATGATACATCATCGTTCAAGACAGCGGTGATGGCCTCTTCTAGCAGCAACAGCAGCACTGGAAGCAGCAGCAGCAGTACCGGAAGCAGCAATGTTAATGGGGCAAATGCCGGAGGAAAAGGCGGCGGTGGCGGAAACAACGGTGGCGGGATACGGCAATCGGGCTCTGTAATCGAAACCAACCACCCACATCAACAACGACAGACAGCTCTTAACAACGGACGACTTCAACGAACTAGAAGTGACGCGTCAGCCTCTTCACCCTCGTCGTCATCTTCGACATCGATATCAGCGACCCATATCGTCACGGTGCTCTCCGAATCCGACGACGAAGCACGCAGCACGAGGCAGATCCCGAGGGACCTGTTCCAGCTCAAGAAATCCATGATCCTCGCTCCAGCGGACAACGGCCTGTCGGCATTACGCGACCATCACGTTGTTGCTGTTGCTGCGAGGTGGGTGCTTTCGGAATGCCGGAATTCTGCCAATATCAAGTAGACACTTAACGAGAAGGGGGCATAATAGATCCAGCTGCTGCGATAGCTATTATCGATCTGGGCAGGGTATCTGTAAAATGCCAATGCATCCCCCAGCCAGGTAGAGTAGAATAGTTGTTGGTGTCTCTTCCAGCAACAACAGCAGGTAACATTGTAAATGCATCAATTGCTGTTAATTTAGGGTCAGCGTATGTTTCGGTCTGAGCTAGCCGCCCAAAGTTATCGTTCAGATGGATGCAATCTATACATTCGTATACAGCATTCGTTTAGAAGTTCGCAATCCTTGCATGTTCCCGAATGATGCATATCGTGAGGATGGTGAATTACTATAGTAGTCAAGTCATTAGCAGCAAATAGGTGATAGATTGAACGAACTAACGCGCATGCACTCGCAGATGGAGATTGTTCTTTGTTGTAAGCGTATACTTTATCTGTGTTTTACTCTGCCTGAGTACCGCTGTGAGAGCAACAAGAGCGGGAAGAAAGGGATGAGCGGTGAGGCTGAGTCTAACCAAGTCTTGATGCGCAGATCTGGCGCTCTGGTTAAGAAGCTATTAAGCGTTCAAAGAGAAGACTTTCATACGTCTCTACGACGTGTGACTTCTCCTAATGACCTGTGTGACATTCGTTAGTCGAAAGCGTCATGGTATGGCTGCTCCGGCCGCTGTTACACGAGTTTCGTTACTAACGCGACTTCTTGTTTTCGTATTGTCCGTCCGTGACGTCGCGACGACGGTGTTGTTGTAGGGGCGAGGGCCAACGAGGCACGGTGTCGGTGCCTGAGGACTTCATTGACGTCGATGAGCACAATTCGAACTCAATCTCGTCCTCGAAGGACAGCGGCGATGGCGATGATGATGATGACGATGACGACGACGACGACGACGAGGATGGAGGCGATGACGACGACGATGACTTCCAGTCGTTGGATTTTATACCGTTTAGCCAGAACTCTCTGGGAGTGAGGTCCGCTGGGCTTGAGGTCGATGCTGAGGTCGACGGCGGCGGCGGCAGCGCGAACGGCGCCCATAATGTATCAGCGTGCCTCAGCGCCACCACTGTTGCTTCTGCAGCTGCTGCCGCTGCGGTTAGCAGCGGCGGGGCATCAAAAGAACATGACGATTCGTTTGGCTCGACGAGGTCGTCGACTTCATCGTCCGGAGTCTCGTCGGGATGCGACAGTTATTCGTATCCCATCTATCTCCGACCTGATTACCTCGATCTGCTCAACGAAAGCGCCAAGCTTTGTCCGTTAGTATCGTTGTTGTTACTTCGGTTGTGGTTGCTGCTACTTCTGCTGCTGCTGCTGCTGCTGCTGATGATGATGATGATGGCGATAATTGCGATAATGATTATGATATTGTAATGATGATGGCGTTTATGCTCTTTTAGCCCTACTTACGAGCTCGAGCTCACTTTATCTAGCCGTCTTACCCAAAAAGCAGGAATGAATATGCTTGCAACTCTATGGCAACTGAGTGAACAATACGTTACACGATGCATTTGCGAGCCGACGGTGCGTCGCTTTATGCGAGAGCTCGATTCAACTAAGCTAGTAATTGTAGTAGACTTGCTGCTAACTCGACTTCGGGTGTGGGTTGCGTTGAAAATTTAGGAAACATATATTAATTTAGGAAACCTTATAAGGTCATAACTATCTGGGCTGCAGTCTTTAGTGAGGCCACACACAAACGTAAGGTTTAAAACTTAATACGGGTATTGCAGACCTCCGTCAGACCCGTGGTGCGTCCGTAGCCCTGTATTCCAGAACACACTACGGAAACTCCTTGGTGACTCGGCGCTTGGTAAGAACGACAATTATGCTAAAAGCAACAACAATGTTTCAAAAATTCTAGCGATGAACACTTGTGAAAGGGGGTGGTGCTATAGTACTTATGTGTAGTGTTACATTACGTTTGCTGCATCAACAACAGTACAACTACTCAAATTACCTTATTTTCTGCATTGGTATCATGTATATATATATATATATATATATATATATATATATATATGTATATATATACATATGTATATATATATTTATATATATATATATATATATATATATATATATATAATTATGTCTTACTTGTGCTGCAGATATCCGATGACACAGTAGTTATAATAATGCATACCTCAATATATACGGGGTTTTCCATAACCGTATATACTTATTTTATGGTTTGGTAGAACTCGGCAAGAAAATGGTTTTGCCCAATGGAACGAGGGGGCGAAGACGTCTAGTTAGGAGTGAGAATGAAATTTATTAGAGAAGTTCTGTCTTTTGGTCTCCTACATAGTCGTGCAAAATCTACGCTTGCGGGAGAATCACGTCACTGGAAAAGTTAACGCCAGAAGGAACCGATCATACCGGCGCATTCGGCCTAAAATTCCGTATAATCTAAATGACACCAGACGCAAGCTAGCAAAAGGCGAATGCCCAGATTACGGCAAGTCATAAACAGTCGGTACGTTGTTTTATGCAGTACGTTGAAGCGTTTGCGTGCGGAACCACAAAATGTTGCCATTACGATCATTCTCAGACAAAAGCACCAAAGTACCATATGGTGCTGCGTAGTTGCCAAGTAACTAAGCTCTTTTGACAGCCATAGTTATGTTTTACGTTAAAGCTTTCACGTTTCGAACCGTAAAATTTTGCCAAGACGTTTCCGCCCCCTCCTTCCATTGAGACAAAATATTTTCTTGCCGAGTTCTACTAAACCACAAAATATGCACCTAATTTTCTCGTGCTACCTATGCAAGTATGGAGGCTTCGCTTTCGATATGGCTGTCGAAAAAGCTTAATTACTCGGCAACTACGTAGCGCAGCACCGTCACTTTGGAAAGCGATAATGATAAACACTAAAGTTGCTATTGCCTGAGAATAGTTTTTTGAGCGCAGCATTTCAGTTGTAATGGCAATTTGACGATTTTGCACGCGAAAACTTCAGCTAAGACATAACAACAAACGACTTTTTATGACTTTCCTAAATCTGGTCATTTTCCTTTTGCTCCTCCTTGCGTCTAGTGTTATTCGGATTATGCAGAACTTTGCATCAACTTTGCACACCGGTGTGATCGGCTCTTTCATTCGTTTACTAGTTCTCCCGCAAACGAAGATTTTTCACAACTATGTGGGAGAAAAAGGCAAAACAACTACTTTTATAAAGTTCAATCTCATTCCTACCCACGAAGTTTTTGTTCCCTCCATCCATTGGGATATATATATATATATATATATATATATGTTGAATGGAGACAGCCGTATATATATATATATATATATATATATATACATATGCAATAATTCACTATTCTCTTGACATGCATACTTAAGTACACAAGTTACCCTTTGATATCAGGGGCGCTTGACGTGGCAGCTTCCGGTCATGTTGAGTTGTTCTAGAATCTTCCTAACCGTCCTTGTGGTAGCGCGAGGGGTCGAAACTGTAAAAAAAAACATATATAATTTTGTGTTTTCACAATAATGTGCTGGTTTAGCAGACGCGTCGGTTTGCGAGCTGGGCGCGTGCATTTTTGTCAACGTTATGACGATGGGTCTCACCGAGCCTCCGCCCCCATTCGCTCAGCAGCACCAGCATCAACGCATCCATTTGTCAGGTTTCGGCCATGATCCGCATCAGCAACAACAGCAGCAACATCATCAGCAATTGCTGAACGAGGCCAGCAACTTTGGAGCGGCAATGTGCGACAGCCTGAACGTTGCTGCAGGCCACCAGCTCAACTACAACAACAGCAACTCCAACAACAACAACCACCATCTGTCGAGGTCAGGTGGTTCGCCGCTATTTGCCGAAAATTCCATCACCTCACAAAGCGAAGCCTCTCCCAACTACAGCAACAAGAGTGGCGGAACTGGATGGTATGTAAACACTTGTATATATATATATATATATATAGGAATGCGGTGGTTCAAATGAACAGGCACGAAACGATACTTAGAGAAAATTTGAGGTCTTCATTAAAAAGTAACCACCAAAAGGCCTGAGCACAACTAACCACCAAAAGGCCTGAGCACAACTATCTCACAGTTTCACGAGCCGAATGTCTCCCTGTCCCCAGAATCCCCTATCGAAAGAGCCAGTCCTCCACTGTGTCTCTTCATTTGTCATCCGAGTTGACGGCGATGCTTTTTGTAGACCAAACTGATGGAAGTTGCAGGGCGACATGTTTGGACTGTAGGGCACCAATTCTCGTCACCGATAGTGATCCGCTCCAAAAATTGGAGCTTTTATGGTGTCGGAACAGGTGTTGCTATGCAGTTCTCTTTACGGGTTGCTGAGCTTTGTCGAAATGCATTGCGGAATCCACTCCTTACCAAATCGCTAATCTTTGCGATGAGTTCGGCCGTGATCACAGTGTTTGCCTTGACCTCTCAATGGTGATCGCTAAACACTCCCAGCCTCTACGAAAACGGGCACACTACTTTCTCACGGATTTGCCGGACACACAGTTTTCCCCCGTATACGGCCACCATCCAGCAATAAATATCGGCCAATCTAACACCTTCCGCAGTCAGAGATCTGATAATACACGCAAAACAACTACGTTGGTACATCGTCGCGTTCTTAAATATCTCACTACGTTATACCAGAGCGGGATATTGAGATCTTAACCGGTTTGGTTGCTACGATGTGTCGTTACCTTTTCATATGGAACTCGGTTTATATATACAGGGTGTTGCAGAAATTTTTCATAATAGAATATACAAATTGTAGAGCTCGTTAAAGCAAATATTTTTCCCAATGGAACATGGTCTCTGAGAAGTTTTGTTTCGGAGTGAGAGCGAAATTACTACAATTTGTGACACTAGTGTTTTTGCCCGAAATAGGAGCATAAAATGTGCTGTTGCGAGACAACCAGTCCTCCTATACAGAAACTAAACACACTGTCGGGTTCGTGAGAAAATTCTGCTTCTTCCGAAGAATATACAAGGCCGGTCAGAAGATGCGACACGGTCGTTTAGAAAAGAATTTGTCAAAAATGAAGTTTTTTATTAGCTTTCACGCCAAATACTTCAGAATCATAACCCTACGACCACCCACGTGTTCAAAGCTAACATATTCAGCAAATGCGCATTTCATGACGATCATTTTGGTACCAAACTTACGGCAATGCGAGCTGTGGTTGCAGAGTAATTACGATTTTTCGATGAGATGTCCAGATTAAGTGCATGAAAAATGACTGTGTGGCGACGTTCACTACCGCCGACGTGTCGCGCGACAGCCGCAGCGCGTCATTTTCATGCACTTAATCTCGACATGTTCGCCGAAAAATCGTAATTACTCTGCAACCACAGCTCGCATTGCCGTAGTTTGGTACCAAAATGATCGTCATGAAATGCGCATTTGAATGATATATGTTAGCTTTGAACACGTGGGTGGTCGTAGGGTTATGATTCTGAAGTATTTGGCGTGAAAGCTAATAAAAAACTTCATTTTTGACGAATTCTTTTCTAAACGACCGTGTCGCATCTTCTGACCGGTCTTGTATATTCTTCGGACGAAGCAGAATTTTCTCACGAACCCGACAGTGTGTCTAGTTTCTGTATAGGAGGACTGGTTGTCTCGCAACAGCACATTTTATGCTCCTATGTCGGGCAAAAACACTAGTGTCACAAATTGTAGTAATTTCGCTCTCACTCCGAAACAAGACTTCTCAGAGACCATGTTCCATTGGAAAAAATATTTGCTTTAACGAGCTCTACAATTTGTATATTCTATTATGAAAAATTTCTGCAACACCCTGTATATATATATATATATATATATATTCATAAAATTTAGTGTGTGCATTTATGCGCGTTCCCGTCCCGATTTAGGCGCATGTGTGAATGTACGAGGTGTGTTCAATCGTTATCGCGACTTTTGAATTTTCGCGGGTTACGTATATTCGAATTTCGATTTTTTGTGGCGTTATGTTGGTACTCATGTCTCTCACTTATGCCGACAAACTCGGCCATTTTGAATGTTCACTTAATTGTTGACAGCTGCTTTGCTTGCACGTGTTTTGGATCGTCTTCGATTTTTACCTATTCAAAAAATGGATCAAAGAACCTGTATCAAATTTTGTGTGAAAAACGAAATTAAGTGCGCGGATGCATTCCGAATGTTGACTGTGGCATACGGAGAAGCTACCTTGGACCGAAGCAACGTTTATCGGTGGTACAAAATGTTCTCAGAAGGCCGAGAAGATGTGAACGACGAAGAGCGTGCCGGACGCCCGAGCACTTCAACAACAGACGAAAAAATTAATGAAGTGGAGAAAATGGTATTGGCCAATCGTCGAATCACCGTTAGAGAAGTTGCTGAGGACCTAAACATATCGATTGGCTCGTGCCATTCGATTTTTATCAATGATTTGGGCATGAGACGGGTCGCCGCGAAATTCGTACCAAAATTGCTCAATTGCGACCAAAAACAGCATCGCATGAACATTGCTAATGAGATGTTGGACTCTGTCCGCGACGACCCAAATTTGCTCCAGAGGGTCATAACTGGTGACGAATCGTGGGTTTATGGTTATGACGTGGAAACCAAAGCTCAATCATCTCAATGGAAGCTGCCGCACGAACCAACACCGAAAAAAGCGCGCCAAGTTCGGTCGAATGTGAAAGTTTTGCTGACAGTTTTCTTCGATTGCAGGGGCGTGGTGCATCAGGAGTTCTTGCCACAGGGTAGAACGGTCAATAAGGAATATTACCTGCAAGTTATGCGCAATTTGCGCGAAGCAATCCGCCAGAAACGCCCGGATTTGTGGAAGAACAAAAATTGGCTTTTGCACCACGATAACGCCCCTGCTCACACATCGTTGCTTGTGCGCGAGTTTTTGGCCAAAAACAACACACTAATGATGCCGCAGCCACCGTATTCCCCAGATCTGGCCCCCTGTGACTTTTTCTTGTTCCCTAAACTGAAGAGGCCCATGAAAGGACGACGTTACGCTATGCTTGACGAGATAAAGACGGCATCGAAGGAGGAGCTGAACAAGATAAAAAAAAATGTTTTTTTGAAGTGCTTCGAAGATTGGAAAAACCGTTGGCACAAGTGTATAATATCTCATGGGGATTACTTTGAAGGGGACAAAATAGATATTCATGAATAAATGAATAATTTTTGAAAAAACACAAAAGTCGCGATACGTTTTGAACACACTATGTATAGGACGTATTTTTGATTTGCCAAAAATGTTTAAAGAAACGTTACATATATCTGCACGATTAACATGGAAAAATGGATGCACTAATGTGACAGAACCGTACCTTTGATGTGATGACGGCGCCGTACATGGACGTCATACAAGATAGACAGCGGCAATTCATTAGGTGGTGGGACTGCTGCAATGTTAATACAAATAGTGCTTAGTATTGCTGTTTAGCGTAAGATTGTAGCGCTTCTACCTGGCATCCTGGCGCGCTTGTGTCATTTCTGCGAGCTCGTGGTGGTTGAAATAGTCCGTCAAAACCCCCAAAGAAGATGGGACGGCGTAGTGGAGATAAGCGGCAACAAATACGCTTTCGGAGCGACCTTTCATAAGCATTACATATTGGTCAAGTTGTGATTTATGCAATTGATGAGTTATTCAGCATGCAATGAGTAGTTCATTGAGTTTTTAACTCCCCCCCCCCCCAACAGAATGAATAGCAGCAGTTCACTAAATTGTAGAAGAAGCTGTTGTAGCTAGTAGGTTAGCTTTTCTGAATCTGGTTGTCAAGCTGCAGTCAAATTTTGAAGCTCTTTTTCTCGACGAGCGGACGACGGACGCAAAGTGGTCAGCAGCAAGCGCGTTCGTTTTTCAGCCTCGTCAACCGAGCAGTGCGAATGAACAATGCGTGCGGACTACTCTGAGGATCTAATAAATGACACGCTTTGCTTGGCTTCGTGTTCAGGACTTCACTTCAATACACTGAGCCGAATGAGCTCGATGAGGCACTATGAGCACACGGCGCCGACGAGCTAGCTGGTGCTATGAAGTGAGGTGTGTAAAATAAATGTATCTCTTCTCGGTGCATAGGAAGGAAGGACGATGAGGATAAAAGAGTGGAACAGGAGTTCGACAATGCCGACGCGTTAGTGCGGGGAGTGCTTTAGAGTTAGTTGTCTATGCCTCAGCGGCGATGTTGAGTATCCTTGCTGTGGTTGCACGGTCACGTTCGATGCGCTCGTCGGCACGCCATTATTGATCGGCTCGCTGCCACACATTTTCACACGTTTGCCTAACATAATAGCGTTGCTTACGCAATGCCATCCTGTGCAATAAATATCGCTATAACTATGGAGGATATCAAATCGTGCACATGGCCGAATTCGGGGGTACGCATCATCAGTCGTTGCCAATGCAATGTAGAAACATCCGTGGTCATTTTTCTCTGCTTGAGGCTGTCCGACTGCAACGCGCACCTAACGTAGGACAGTCCGTTGTGACAGAGCGCTTGATGTCGGTGTCTAGATCTGAACGGGAAATTCCGATGTGATTAAACATGTTCATTAACTAAATTCAGATGTGATAAACATGTTCATTAACTAATGTTCGGTCTGAAATCAGACGTGGCTTGCAAATAATTGGTAGGATTT
>QVRM01002896.1:0-35386 GCA_003439945.1 Dermanyssus gallinae | reverse complement strand
CGCAACGCGCTTTTGCGGATCAAACACCCCCTTATCACAATGCACCCGCAGGCAGCTCTTTGTCTCTGGTG
Source organism: Dermanyssus gallinae (assembly GCA_003439945.1). Lineage (NCBI taxonomy): Eukaryota > Metazoa > Arthropoda > Arachnida > Mesostigmata > Dermanyssidae > Dermanyssus > Dermanyssus gallinae. Next base: position 35,315 of record QVRM01002896.1, on the reverse strand, counting down.
ATATAGCTTAGCTCGCCAAGCCTGAATTACATCTTGCGGACCTCCCCAGCACGCAACGAGCGGGCTGGCCTGCATACTTCGACGACACCGCAAGCGAAATTCTAGGCGAAGTTCTGAACGTCACTCTGACTGACCATACCTGGCAAAGGGCAACCTTTCCCCTTAGGGAAGGGGGCTTGGCATCAGGTCCGTGACGGAGCTTGCGCCCGTGTGTTATGCAGCTTCGCTACTAGAATTTGCACAACTCTGGGACCCTCGTCGAGCCTAATATTCGTCATGTAATACAAGTGACGAAAGACGAGGCCGAGCTAGCTGCAAGATACGTCATAGGCCCTGGTGCCCTACACAGCATACGCTGACGGTTATAGGTGCATCGTGGGTCGAAATCTTCTCGATAGCATGCAATCCCCAACGGAGAGAGCGGTTTTTATAGCCCCCGAGACACCTTTAGTAGCGGATACCTAAGGGCTCTACCCTCGCCGCAGCTGGGCATCATGCTGGACAATACCTCCTTCCGCATGGTGACGGCGCTCCGAATGGAGCTCCCATATGCGAGCCATACACCCTGCTCAGCCTGTGGGACGCCTGTAGAGAGTAACGGCCTTCACCCCCTGAGCTGCATCAAAAGCCAAGGAAGAGCCGCTAGGCACGCGGAACTTAACTCGATCATAAGGAGAGCCCTTCGTCGTGCAGGCATACCGAGTACGCTGGAGCCCAGACTCGATACAAGCAATGACAGGAGGCCCGACGAAATCACTATTCCATTGTGGTCTTGCGGTAAGTGTCTGGCATGGTATACAACAGTATCCTGCACTGTTGCCCCGTCTTACCTACGACACAGTGCCCTTGAGGCCGGCTGAGTCGCCGAACATGCGATCGAGAAAAAAAACGAAAGTACAGGGACTGAGAACCCAGATACTACGTCGTGCCTATCGCTATGAAACACTAGGTCCCGCCAGTAAAGGCACAAGGAGATTCATTAAAGAGCTTGGCGAGCGGATACAGGAGAACGCAGGCGACCGACGAGAGAGCGAGTTCCTGCAGCAGTTGCTCTCGCTGGCGGTGTGCAGAGATAACGCTGCCTGTATAATCGGGTCAATGTTTTGAGAGGAAGAGACTTCCACCGAGATATTTAATTATATATTAATACATGTTCAGACCTCACAATTTTATGATCAGCAATAAACAATATTAATAATATATAATAATATAATAATAATAATAATAATAATAATAATAATAATATAATAATATATAATAATAATAATAATAATAATAATAATAATAATAATTTATGTGACACATTGTGATAACAGACAACATGGACAAATAAATTTGCCGGCGGGCTATGTCGGTCCATAATAATAATAATATGATAATATTGATTTGTCTAAGCATGAACACGTTATGTGTTGTTTAAGGCTGTGACTTAGAGTTGTATGCTTAGAAAAAGAAGGTGGAAACACTTGCGGCGTTGAATGTGCAGTTCCACAAATGGTTTATGAGGCCTTAGAGTGAGTTTCAAGCCGACGAGATATTACAGTCAGTCCGTGTCTGGATCTGAGAAAACCAAAAGTTCCCACTCACAGAAGTTTAAAGGAATATCGTGCTAACGCTAAACGGCTCAAAGATCAAACTCCAAGGCCATTAGAACGTTGCCATATTATGCGTATACTGTTCTATTAGGTGGTATCTAGTCAATTGATGCTGTAATTGTTGCGCTTACTACAAATGAGCATCATACATTTGGAATATTGTATTATTAATATGAAATTCTCTTAGCGTATATATATACATATACATATATATATATATGTAAGAAGGATTTCTATTTTCGGGACCAGAACATTGTCTGTAGGTCCCATCTCGGACGAATAATGGAGCAAGTTCAAAACAGGCCCAATTTTTTGCACAAAAGCAACATCCCAGCCTTTGCTAAAATTGCTACTCTGCACTCAGACGTCAGACGAAGACGCTGGGTAGGTACAGCGCTGTCTAGTCCACACATACGACGCAGAAACTACCAGTCTCTCAGGTAAGCAGACGGCGGTATGCACTTTGCCACAAGATTTATTGTTTCCGCGTTTGAGCGGCAGATGAGGCGTCTGGCAGTCGCACAGACACAAGTCAGTCATAACACTCATTATACGCACACATGTACATTCTTAAGCTTGAGTAAAATAAACTTGTCTTTCTCAAATGTTCTACATTTATTTATATATATATATATATATATAAGGAAAATGAAGCATAGAAACGATGTACACTTATACATGTTGATTTTTTCATCCGGTTTGTCCATTGTAAATATTAGATTGTCGTTATCGCTAATGTAAGTGTGATAATAGTAAATATTATCTATTTAAATCGATTACATTATTAATTAAAAATAAAATAAAAATCGAGTAAAATTAAACATCGATACACTCAGGTCATTTGTTTATGTCATCATAAACAAATGACCTGAGTGTATCGATGAATATACTATACTGCCTTCACATTTGCAGGCGGTAATGATAATATTTTTAGTAGCAGTATTAATCATGATCATCATGGAAATGTGTGTCAAGTGCTTTGTTTATACGCATGTATATATATATATAAATATTTTTTTTATAGTTACAGTTATATTTGCTTATATGTAGAAGGCAACAATTGTCTCCTCATGAACGTGTACACTGGATAAAACAAATGAAAACGTCACATATCCTCCAGGTTCGGGCATGTCCACTCTAGCAGAGTTCCACGCACAGAGGCGGCGTTACCTCGCTGAATGTCCAGTGATAGTCTCTGGTGCAGGTACTCGGCAGCTCTAGTGTTCCCATATATATATATATATATATATATACATTACTTACCTTCAACCTTTAGCCAGGCCAAAGCGATCCAATACTGTATTGAAATAGGCCTTCTCCGGTAGAAAGGTGCAGTAGGTAGACAATGCCTAAACGAATCCAGGAAATCGACGACGACAAAGAAGGAGAAGAAAATCCAATTAGAGTAAAATTCAAACCCACGTTGCTTCTGTCCCACCTATTTCTGTTCCTTGTTGCCATGGCAATGACCCGGTCGGTGCATAGAACGGTGCATTAGCCGTCCAAACTGTCACTGCCACGTGTACGTTAAAGTATTAACCCCGAGTGGTGGCAGGTTTTTTGTTGTTGTTGTTGTTTGTAGCAAACCCTTTGGATGTACATTACAGACTGCTGTCACCCACCATAATGCATCTCATGAGAAATTCCAAAAAAATAGCTTCAGTCTAAGAAGGCCCCTTGTGAGATCGCCAGTTGGTACCGGCGGCAAGGACGGAGCACATCAATAGTTTGCTCGCCCGGCACGAACACCAAACCGAGGTTCCATTCTATGCTTCTTCGTGCCGGGTTCATCACATGGTGCACCGAGGAAAAGCTTCGCCACACGCGGAACACGCGCCGAGAAAAGACGTGGCGAACGAGCACCTTATGAGCCGCTGATAGAGCAATATCTGTACGAGCTATTTATTACCTAAAGTAGCGCACCGTCGCGGTGCTGCAGCAGTGAAAGCTTAAACGTAATAGTAATTCTCGTAGCTTGCACCTGATCAAGTATATAGTACTTGCGTATAGAGCTTTTCTTTACAATATATGCTTTACAATATCTAAAATATGATGCACTGTTGCCAAGTTTCATACAGCCAACAGTCGGTTTACATTTGTACCGTACAGACATTTCTGCAGTTAGCGTTTCAGTTCCCAGTATCCTGGTTAATCTCCACGAAAACGTGTTGTTGTACACGAACTGTGTTGGCATTTTATTGTAACAATCTTGTGTTTCATATATTTTGTTCGTAGTTTCGTTATACTTGGGGGCAACTGAACTATTATAAGTGTCATGTAAACATTTAAATTAATGAATATAAGACAACGACTTATAGCATTACATATTAGACTAGTTGACTGAATGACTTGTGTGATGTGAGTTTTGAATCCTGTATGGTGTCACCGTAACTCGTAGGTCACAAATTACTCAATTATCACTAATTTCCCAGGTTTAAAATTGGCAAAGCCTCTTCGTGCAGTTATGGGCCTCCTTTGATTGCTGCATATATTGGCACAGATATAATCATTTTTATTATCTGCACGCCATTCGGAAACGGCTCCAATCGTACTCTGTAGTATTTACAGGTATTGTATCATTTGTCAGGGTGGAAGAGGGCTCAGTTAATTTTACATCATTGGCATAAAGCTTCTAGGGTATCGATTCGGGGATAATGCTTTAAGATCTAAAATGAAAGTGGGCCAAAGCTTGATCCGGAGGAACGCCGGGGAGCACGTTCCCGACTTACTAAAGCTATTAATGACACGAACACAAAACTCTCTACACGCACAAGGATTAGTAATCCGTAATATACGGTGATCATCAACATTCAAGTACATAAGTTTATGCACGAGTTTCACATAATTTATTTCATTAATCAAGCCTTCGCGAAACCAAAATATACGCAGTCAAAGATTACCCAATTTTTTTTTATCATAATGATACTATCTTGTGTAACTTCGGCAAGTTAAGTTGCCGTGCATTTGCTTTAGTAAAGCCAGGTTGGTTCTCACCCAACAAGCTTTGGTATTGAATAAAACCAAAAATATGGTCAACCAAACGTTTTCCAAGAATAATACATGTGATTAAAGAGTATGCTACATATATTATTATCTAAATATTACCTAGGCTACTTTCTATGTAAAGGAGTTACGACTGACTGCCGAAATAGCACGGCACATCCTCATAAGATTAATTGAATATCAAATAAAGGGGCTCAGTCAGTACATATGCCACCTTTAAATATATATGTAACCTAAGAAATATTGATGTGATTACAGCTCAGGAGTAAAGCTGCATTTAGTGAGAAGTCGTTGAATATGGACAGTTGCATCTTAAGGGCACATCAGGAACTGAACCTCCCAGGGCAGCATAAACCGTCATATAAGGAAGTCCTTGAATGCATTTCCTTTAGTGTCATGTAAAAGTGTCGTCTATTAGGACTAGAAAACACCGCCTGTGTTCTTAAAATCAAGACTCGTTTCTTTCATTAAACGAAGTCTTCTGGTTGTCTTCCGCATTTTTCAAAAAATGTTTACGTAAATTCGCATGATTTTGGGGCTCGCCATTTCTCTTAGGTATAAACTCTTCAGTTAGTTAGGTCGGTTACTTACCCTCAAGTTTTCAAACTTCAGAGAGCTCAAAAAGTACCTTGAATCGGCTTGGTTTTTGCCTGGCCAGCTCGATTTAGGAAATCGCGGTTCACAGAGTTGGCACAGGCACACATTTGGAAGGAGATTATCGATTAAATAGAAAATAAGTAGATCTGCCTCGAAGTCTTCCTAGATGTTGCGGCTGCCTTCATTTGTTTTTATTTTCTACGCCCTTTCTTCAAATGGTAGAGTGTTTGGGATGTACACTAGTGGCAATTGATTGGTTCAGGTCACACCTATCTGAAAGACGACAGGCGATTAACGTTTATCATAACGAATCCACATAAAAGAAAGTTAATATTGGCAAACCTGAAGCAGTTGTGCATCGGGCCGGGGCGCTGATTTATTAAGTGGCTGTATGAGCGCTGTTATTAGTTAATACTTATAATACCCGAATCTCTACATTTACTCTTCATACATTTGACGTTCTTTGTACGATGAAGTCACCCGAAATGCAGCTCAAGTAGTTTAGTTAACCTTGACCTTGGCAGCGGCCTAAATAGAGCGCTAGAAATTGCTGCAGAAATTAGGCCGCGCTCTGCTGCTTAAAGACAACGCTAGCTACCTGATACAGGTACAACAAACATAGGACATAAATGCAACCGACAACGAGTCTTTTATGTTTAAAATGACTTTGGTTCGGTGCTTCAATATGAAGGGACAGCAACTCCACCTTGCATTTTCATTCTCTAAAAAAAAAAGAGAACAGTATTGAATGAACTTGTATAAAATAATTATACAAGTTAAACACATATATATATATATATATACATATATATATATATATATATACATATATATATATATATATATACATATATATATATATATATATATATATATATATATATATACATTTACTCGAATACTACGTTGATTAAACGCCACTCGCTTTTCCCTTGCCGTCTGAGCAGAGAGGCCTACCAAGAATCATTGGTCTTTCAGATAGAGTTGACTCGTAAAGCTATCTGACTCGCATGTGCCGCGCGTTCATTTTCAACGATGCTATTCGGGCCGGGATATGAAGAAGAGGTATTCGATATGAAACAGAGTGCTCACGCCACGCCACGCCACGCAGGGGGGTGAGCCGTAAGTAGTGCTGTGACGAGACTCGAGGGGGGGCTCCATGCTTCAATCGGTGGTCGAACTGTTCGAACGCAGTTTTGGGCTCGAACGCAGCTCAATGTCAATGCGCCGACCTTGCAAAAGCTAATTAGACTAACGTCGCTCTTGTTCTTGGGCTAGAACTATACCTATTCCTCAGCCGGGCAACACAGTTCACATAGGTTGGCAACTACGCAAAACGCTATTAAGGCACGGAGAATGCCTTCTGGTAGTATCTAGTAACGTGCCGACTAGTGGGTGTCGGTGGTGATGGTGGTGGTCGTGGTTGATTGGTATGACGTGATGTGATGTGACGACCGTGGATCAGCAGGCGGTTGATCAGGTTAGCTCTTATTCATATTATCGGGTGCGTTTGAAGCAAACGGGACAGCTTCATATATATATATATATATATATATATGTATATCGGCAAGTCTAGTACTTTAAATTCTTAATATTTAACCGAAACTACCAAGCTCTACCAGTTTGGTTTGCTTCACCTAGCGCCACTCAGCTACACACAAGCCAAATTTCACAATAAAATCGATTGGTGATTTGTTTGGGGCGAGTTTGGTTCACAGAAGTAAGGAAAAAAAGGTTCGGCCATTTTTGAGAAACTGAAAATGGAAAAGCAACGAACCTGCATCAAGTTTTTAGTTAAAATGTTTAAACCCATCTAGAGTGATGGAAATGTTACGAACTGCTCACGGTGATCAAGCAGTGTCTCGAAACGCTGCGTACATGTGGTGCCGTCGATTTCGCGACGCACGTAAAGAGACCGAAAATTTAATAAAATTTTAATATATATATATATATATATATATATAAGTACGTGGGTTTGATCCCGATATGATGCACGGTTGTTGGCAGGTGGTTTGGATTTGATCAGCTTTAGCCTAGTTATTTCTTTATAGAAAATATTGTGATGATTTTTTAATCATTTACAATACGTTTGCACACTCGGCAGTGCTCGCCTTAATAAAATGGTGGTAAAAAGGTGTCACGTGAGGTTAAGAATCAGCTGTCCGTGTCCTTGCTTGATGGTAGCCCCCGCTCCTATGGACCCGGTGCGAGCGGTATATCCTCAAGGTTTCTTGCTACGTTAAAACGGTAAGATCCATAAGATTCCTCTTCGTGACGCCGAGCCCCAAGAGCGTCCTCGCAGATTCGGAGCCCCACACACCACTCATAGAGATAGTGATGGATCCGAATCTGCGAGGTTTTTGCGGGTCGGGGAGCGCCGCTTTTAGGAACTCGACATCATATTTGGTGATCTTGTCCTGCCGCGCTTTTGCCAGGTCCCGGTTCGGGCCGCAAACCTCGGCATCTAAAACCCAGACCTCGGTAGGTGTTGTTATTACGAGGTCGCACTTTAGACCCGGTGCGCTCGGTCGACGGAACACTCGCTCACGAACCACATCATGACCCCTCTCGCGGAGAAGACGCGCCACGCGATCACAGACGTCGTCATGTCTCTTTATAGTTTGTTTGTGTGTTGTATCGCACATCTGAGCGACATGAGCCAACGTCTCAGGCGCTATATATATATATATGTATATATATATATATATATATATATATATATATATATATATAAGGATAAAACTTTGGTCTCTTGGCAAAATGAATGGGGCGCCTTATCGGACGGGGCACCTGGGACCTGAGTGAGAGTTCTAATTCCATGTGGATTAACCGGCCAGGCGGCGAGTTATATCGGAGATCCAGTAGGAATCGGGTCCTATTTATGTTGCCATCCCTCCATTGCCCTCTATCTACATCCTCACTACAGCTCGAATTGTTGTCCCAGAGTTTTCGCCTCTCCTCTACCTTCAGGTCCCAGGGAAGGCTCCATCTAGCACGAGAGAAGAGTTTGTGCTAACCGTGCGATACGCCTGGATAAACCTGAGGACCGCCACTCTCTAAGTACTCTCTCTTTGAAAACGAAATAGACAAACAAAGATCCCTCTTGCCTTCTTCGTTTTCAAAGAGGCCTTGAGCCAGACTGGGGCCTCGAATATCGCTATAGATTTGGCCAATGACATAAGCAATCTACGCATGCATTCTCTTGCTCCGTAAATGTTTGGCAGAATTTTTGCAATTGCGCTAGCTGCCTTGGTCGCTTTAGCCGAGGATATCTTCAAGTGACTGAGGCCCGTAAAGCTCTTGTCCAAGCAGATTTCCAAACATTAGGTCTCCTTGAACTGCTTTATTCGCTGCCCTGCCAGGCATAGTTTAATGGGACCTACCCTCTTCCGTCCCGTTAGCAGTATAGCCTCGCTTTTCTCCGGAGCGATTGCTAAACCGGCTTCGTCCATCCATCTCCTCGTAGATTCTAGTATTTTATTAGCGTTGAGTTTAAATCTTTTTGTAGTTGTTGCCTAAACTGCGATGGCCAAATCATCCGCGCACGCGATCATCCCTATCCCTTGTGGAAGGTTATCTTGGCGAAGGGCGTCATTGTACGCTAGGTTTTAAACTCCTGCTGTCATTGATATTTCCACTTCACCGTTAAAAACATCTCGATTCCGACACTACCGTGTTCAGTATTGACCTCCACAAATATCCTTGGTCTTTCTTCCATGATTGCCTCGTATCCTTTCGCCAGGATATTCAGTAGGCAGATGGGCCTGAATTTTCCGTTTTGTTCCTGGGCAGTAGGTGAACAGTAGGTGGGTTTGCTCCATCAGTATTTTGGCTGCAAGTTCGCCCGCTTTGGGTGTATGCGCTTTGTAGCTCGAGCGCATGCCCGTTATCGGAAGTTCTTGGATTTCCTCTTTGGGGGTTTGGGCTAGTCTCGCGTCGGTAATTGCATTGCTGATTTCTGTTTTAAAGGATTTCTTATCGGATACCCTGTAGCAAGCTTTGTTCTTGCGCGTAGCCTGGGTGGCTGCGCCCTTACCGTGAACACTATGCACTAGTATTCACCGAGGTTTTCTTCTACAGTGAGGATTTTTTAACCCGTAATTTAACCCGGTGAACTATTGTATAAACTTTCATGAATACTTGTATTATTTAACAGTGTTTAATTAGCTATTGTATATATTACTAGTATACACGAGGCAGATCTTACAACATTAACAAATTCAGGTCCGACACAGTACGACTTATCGGTATCGGCAGACGATGCAAGACGTCTTCTTTTAGATTGAATAATAAACACTAAATGAGCAATCGAAATATATCAAGGAGTTCCCAAGGTTAAATTAGTTCAGTGAGAGCAGCCACTGACAAACTGCACCAGTTTTCGTTACTAGCACAGACATACTCCAGATGCTTATTGTAGCTCTTGTTGCCGCCAAATTAACACCAAGTTGGCTTGCCTGATACAAAGCGGGTCTCAGTGGCAAGCCTTGATGGGTCATCTTTATATGCACCAATTAACGCCCTGTTGAGAGTATTCTATTGATTTGAAAGATGCTCTTAGTGCCAATTCTCTGTTACGATGTATTTATTTAGGGGAGTCATAATAGGAGTATAACTTATAGGGTGGAAATCGTTCCGAGTGATGCCCTCAAGGTAGTTTTCAACTTGCGCCGTAGCAATTTGATTCGTAAGTGTTTTCATGACTTTAAGATTTTGTCCGCTTAGAAATATATACAGGATAGAAATGCGTTGCTTGCATTTAAGATACACAGGAGAGTTATTCTGAATGATACTGCTTTTTCTATAGCGGCTGCTCTCAGACGTAAAACTCGACGTGCAACGGAATTTGTGAGGCCGGTAACTCTAAAGGAGTGTAACGAGCACATAATCTAGTCAAAAACTGATTACCTGTCAATAGGCTGAAAAAAGCCTGTTATTTGTGTGAACGGGAGAAAATCTAGCAACTTCAATTTTTGTTTTGCATCAAATAAGACGTGTTAAAGTATGAAATAGATCATGTTGGTGCTTTTCACAATATACACATTTTTGTTTACGAGAACTTAAGCACAATGAAACTGCGGTTTCGTGAATCAACCTCAAATTCGAAATTGAAGAATCAAAGTGCACCCATTCTCCACACTATACTTTTTTGACACCTCAGCACAATGGTCATGCCTGCATATCTAGAAAGTTCTACAGTTCTGCAATGTATTCTGCGACAGCCAGAGTTCCGCCAGTTTCTACGTTTTCGCGTAAAGGCAACCGGACGACAAGCGCCGAGTGCTTTTCATCTCTGTTCGAACACTAATCTCAGCTCTGCATATATTGCATTGACAACGAACGTAAGGACGATGTGATCAGCTTTGCTTGGCACGCCTTGCACCCTCACATGACCAACGTGAACTGTCGACCAACCCGATGGCTTGCTCGTTTTCTTTCGACGTCGCAGACTTTACCACGAGCCGTTAAAGCTTCCCCATGTACCACCACAAAGACGTTGATTTGTTGCCGTGGCGACGGTCAACGAGTTCTACGCGGCGAGGTCGTTACCCGGTTTCTCGCAGTTGTCAAACCAATTAGCAAAACAACAAGTTTGTGGTTGTTCTCGAGCAACGAGGGCAAGGGTCTCGAGGACAAGAAACAACAACTGAGAACACAAGACATGGCAGCGACAAACTCAATGAACATTGTGTCGCGTCGTGATTCGTCTCCGACGACGACGACGACTACGACGACACCAATAACGACACGCCACCTCCGTGCTCAAGTGTGCAGCTATCCTCGGGTAGGGGTCAGGATTGTGGCCCTGCACCTCGACCCCCGCACCCCCCCCCCCTCCCCCGCTTGTCCCTCCCAACGTAGTACAACGTAGTCAGGGGTTCTACTTCAAGTACTAGAAGTATTACACTGCGATCTCGATCGCCACCACGACTGCTACCAGCGATTCTATTGCTACTACACCTGCTAATCGAGCCATTCCCAGCTACAGTCCCTACGTAGCTACACGTCGGTACGAGCACGTACCAAGCGAACTGGCGAAAGGCCATGAACGCCATCGGCCCTTTCTGCATTCTTTGCAAGGGCTGTAACACCTGGCCGCCGTACAGCAAAGTAGATCAGCCGTGCCGTGATCAGAGCGACGCGACTGTCGACAGCCCGCTAACAGCCAAGTGCGTACGGGTAATAATGTACAATTAGTAGTGATGCACGATCAGAGACACATCGGAGACGAGAGACAATGCGACACACACACGCAGCGCACCACCCACGTCAACGACTTTTACCCACGTATACACATGCATATGCATGCATATATATATATATATATATATATATATATACATGCATACATGTATATAAACTCCTATACACGTCGAGATCCTGTGGTGTCCTATTTTGGAGTTTTCACGTCCAATACCTCAATAGTTTGCTATTGCGCCGCGTCCACACAACACACTTATTGAGGAAAATGCTCATTTATGGGGATCATTTTAGTACCAAATCGATGATGCTTTGGTTCGTGATATAATGACCGTAAGACGTTGATTTTCTATAGAGTCTTTGTTGCCAAAAGGATAAGCTAAGCGGCTGGTTCGCTGTCATTCCTCGCTTCATTGAAAAAAGCTTATTTCAACAAGTGCTGCGACCATCTCAACTATCGCCTATTAATTTATAAGCTTCTCCTATGACAAATGTCTAAAGTGAACGAAATACGAACTAAAAGAGCAAAACCAATACTATAAAATCTAGAAACCTGTGGCAGTTCACCACAAATGTATGACAGCATTGTTATGATAAATATGATACATTCACGATTGCATAGTTTGGGGCGCTTTTCCACGACCTGCTTCGATCGTAACACAGGGATTATTTTTCATTGTTAATAATTAAAGGTGTATTAAAATATACAAAAGCAGTTATGTCATCCATCTTGACTGCGAAAGTCCGACTGAACCGTGTCCGACTGGGGAACGGCCGTATGGGTCAACTTAGAGCCTCTGAGCCTACGTCACTCTCTGGTAGCGCTTTTCTATTTTTCAGGGAGTGCTTGATTCTATTGGATATTATCATCGAGAACATTTTACACCCCTTGCGTGTTATTCATCTCCAAGCCTTCAACTTTGTTTCTATGCTTTCTATTTTTAGATATAACTATAGGGGTATCCTTTTCCACGCCTTAGGCATTTTCCCGAATTTCAGGTATTCATCAAATAGAGCTTTTCAGCCTGGTTCCAGTACCATTGCTTTGATTTAGATATTTTCCCGTTGATATCGTTTTCGGTCGCTCTACGTTTCGGCATCCCTTTTATTTTAACAACGTTTTCTATTACAGGCTCCCTGGTAAAGGGTGTGGGAGTACATGCGCTACCCATTTCTGCGCGGTTTTCTTTGTATTTGTCTCATTGTATAATATATTATCTTTTGGGCTTGTGTCGGTTATAGAACACACAAAAAAGTGCTTAATCACTGCCGTTTTCTTTTCTGTTCTAACAAGTAAGGTTGTTTATCTGCTTCTTGCCGCAGCTTCTACGCTCGATTTTTGCAGTACTATGGTTTTCATTCTGGTATGCTATTGGCGTCATTTTCTTCACCGTTATCGCAAACGGCCCTCATTTATAAACAAAAGTCATTACGTGTTGTGTGGTTAGCCTGTTGTCATTTTTTGCTGCTTTACACTGGTCCTTGCACCAAGAACTTCTCTTTCGTTCTTGGTGCAGAACCATTGCACTTTATTTTTTAAATCAGATTTGCCAGTTTACTCTCATAGAGATCTATTTAAATCTTCCCTATTGGACACACTTTCCCAACTTCCCTAAGAATATCGTAACATCCAGGTTTGTCCCGGCCTACGAGTGTTCCCACTTCTACTGCTGGTGCTAACGTTTAATGCCATTCCTATAGATATCTACCTCCTAAGCTCCGCCACTACCCGAAAGGATGTCTTTACTCTTTAAAAACATTATGACATCCACATTGCCGTCTGCGACAGAAGTATTGATAATTGACGCCTCCGTGCTACATTGGAAGGTATTAGGGCATCCAATTTCGGTTATAATGTTCAAAAATACTTCAATTCTTCCTAAGCAATCATTGTCTAACCTTGCAATACAATTTTTCTGCTAAAATTATTTCTGCCTTTTTTCGGATTTGCTTCCGCCTTAAGCTTAATGCGCTCTTGTCATGACTTCAGTGTACTTCACACCTGCCGGTTTTACATAAATGCTCATATTTTTCGACCTTCTTGACGTTACTGTTACAAGTTTTTCCGCTATGAATCGTATCTGCCCTTTTTCCCCCTCCACTTTCAGCTCGTAAATACTGACCGTTTTTCCCCTCGGCCTACCCTGTCACCTTTCTGTGTTGGTGCGTAATATCCGCAGGCCCTTAAGGGCCTAGGTTTCCGTTAAAATTAGAATATGTTAACTCGCCGAAGTGCTTCCGCGCCTAACAGTTCTAATACGCCATGTCTTTCATAATTCTACAGCACTAACTTGATAATTCGTGTAAGTCTTTCAGTGTAATTTCTTCAATTTTTTTCACGCACTCTAGCGGAGTCCAGACATTTGTGTTCGCATCCATGATTCTTGGATCCAGTTCTTTTCCGGGTGTATCGGTATGTCATTGATCCACGGGCCATAATGATGTCGTCATGGCAGCCGATTTTATTCATTTCCATCTGTGCGTTTCTATTGGCTGTCATGCCCTCCGGGTGCCGGTGTTCGTGCAGAAGCATGCGGGAATACTGCGGATTATTTGGCATATTTTGTTATATACAGTCAGTCACTGGATATATAAACCAAACTCTTTCAAAAACACTTGTCTAACGCTTTCATTATTTCTCAGATTTTTATTCACATCATGCATTCCAATGCCTTCCAATGATATCAAACGCTTGATTGACAACCGACTAAGAATATGCTAGTTCGTATAGACTGATCGCGTGAAGCTGACTTTGGGTGCAGCCGATTAGTCAAGGGAGTACGGGGGTAGAGAGGGTTGTGCGGATCGTGTTAGCGCGGACGGCTAGCAAACGTTAGTAGTAGTATTAGTAGTAGTTGTTCAATCAAGTCGAGCCTGGTGGCGTAGTGGGTGCATTCGTCTGCGCCTCGCAACCGGGGGAGACACATAGGTGCGCGGGTTCGAGCCCCACCGTTGCACCGATTTGTATTTATGGGGGTCCGCCTATGAAGCAATGCGAAAAGCAGGCCCGTGGACGCTAAATCTTGGCTGAGGGTCAGCCCGAAATCTTTTTAGTAGTTCTTGTTGTTGTTGTTGTTGTTTTTTGCTTTTGTTGTTGTCGTTGTTGGTGTTGTTGTTGTCATCGTTGGTGGTGTTGTTGTCGTTGTTGTTGTTGCTAGTGGTGGCGCCGCTGTGGTCCTATATCTGTGATTTCTTCTTTCATCGTCGCGATGTCCATTCTATCATAGAAATTTGAACACGTACGGCAAGAGTCAGCTGCCCCCAATTGCAGCATATCTTGCAGGGCCTTCCGGCTTTCATCACAGCCATCCTCGTAGCGAGGTTCTCGGCAGCTGCTGTTCCGGCCGCCGCCGCCACCGCCGCTTACTATAGCGCCGATTCGTAGTAGTTACTCATTGAAACGAGAGAGCAATGCCGAGAGACTATTGGCAAATCAGTAAAACCCCCGTAACACTCAGCGCGCGAGCGTTTAGAATTAATCGCGAGGTAATTTCATTACAGTTCGCACTGATCACCCGTATAGACGGTACAAACACCGCCCCCCCTCAATCGGGGAGTTTGTCCATCCACAATCAACTGAGGGGCCACATACGGCTCTGTTTTTTAGAAGGCTTCCTGGGTTTTTCGTCATTTAGAGTGCTGCCCGCTCCAACTCAAGTGTCGACACACTACAGTACACATCTAATTTGCCACGATAGATAATAAATATATATGTTTGTATAGACCGTGCGTAACCGTACACGGGGGACGGTTACGGACCCACCGACACTGCACTGTAAGAATCATAATATATATTATATATAATGCAGTAAGAATCAAGTATTATATATATATATATATATATATATATATATTATATATATATTTATATATATATATTACATATTTAAGATATATATATATTAAGTGCTACTAAAAAACTTTACATATACATATCTAACTATATGTAAATTTGCAAGTCATCAAGTGAGTGTGTGTGTGTAGTTTTTGTGGAGAGTGTGACACCGGGCGCTACCACATACTCTAAAGCGCAGAAATTGAAGGGGAGCCCATTACCTCACCTAAATCGTTGTAGTGTACCTAATCTACCAATTAATAAGGAAATTAATTTTTTGAAAAGTCATTATTTAGGAGACGGAATTTACTAATTCTAGCCAAGATGTAGACAGCAGATGAAGGGCGTTATTCTCTTTACTTGAACGGTCTTAAGACTAGACGATGAGATCGCTGTTTCGACGATGAGATGCTTTCGAAACCTGAATACTTAAAATCGAGCGTTTGATTTAATTATGTTAATTATTAATTAACAGAATAACTTTGATCACAAACATATTTATAGTGCCCTGCAATAAAGAGATCTATAACACAAAAAAATCTCACATCAATTAAATTATATAAAACGTCGTTTATAGTAAACCCAAATGTTATTACTTAAATAAAACATTAAAATGGGGTTCTAGAACGCAATAAGTTATCGCATGGCACCAGTGATGCTACGTACTTAAATCAGATGGGACAACACCGCGGTCCTAATCTTGCCAGACACGAACTGTAGAAAAAACTCGTCCTTCAGACCGTAATCAGTAATTCCTATTTAATTGGATGCTACGGCAGCGCCTTTTAGAATAGAATGTACTTTCGTCGTATGTGTTTTTCAGGTGTTTCTTCAGGCCATCCTGACAACTCTAAGAACTTTAAGTAACTCTTCAGACCCTCTTTACAATAAAAATTGTCGTTGCACGTTCAAAGCATAGCATTATATCCTTTAGCGTAGCAGCGTCAGTTAGCAGTGGCATATCGTAGGCGGTTGCGGCGTGAAAGTATTTACATATATATATATATATATATATATATGTGTGTGTAAAGAAATAATAATCATATTGATTGAAAAGTTCAATTATTACAAAGGCTGCTGCAGGGCCAAATTCTCAAGTTAAATACACAAACTATATATATATATATATATATATATATATATATATATATATATATATAGATAGATAGATACGTGTGTCTACGGAGCTGCGAGAAACCACGCTTCCTGTATGAGTGCAGGAAGGTAAACACAGTAAGTAAGAATCGCACGGCTGGTTACTAAAACGTTAGCTGTTGACATACGCAACTTCGATTCTTTTTTTACAGGGGGCAGGAACAATTGCAACAAATGCATAACCCTTAGGTTTAGGTAATGTGGGACTCTAAAGCTTACTAAAACCTGGTGAGATTCTATGGTAGCTTTGTGGGTAAATTATCAGGCGACTCACAAATACGCATACCGCTGGTGCAATGTGTGAGGAAGAACGATTACTGTGGGAGCCTTTTGATTATCTTCCTACTTTCCTTCTAGACTCGGTAAAGATCGCTGACATGGTGAGTTCTGGTATCTGAGGTTTCGCGACTTCAATGCCAGTAATATTGATAGAGGGGCTACTATCGATGAAAGAGAGGTGCTGCTTCAATTGATCGAATACTTTGGTCTAAGATGTGCAAGTGCACGTAAACTCAACACGTATGTAAGTCATAGCCATTGGCCTACGGTTTCACATGCTTGTCCATGGTGAAATTAAAAGCTTTGATGCTCTGGAGGTGGCTGCAAGGAAACATTTATCGGTTGCAGCTGTTGCAAATGTTCATGCTTTTTTTTAAAAATCAAATCCCCTGCTCAGCAGCGAACGAGTAACGGGTCACCCAACAGGTCTACTGCGAAGTTTGGCTTCAATGATTGAACACCCGCTCTTACTGGACTTGGATACTGTGAATCTGCCCTTTGAGGTAGAAGAAGTAAGTCAGATCCTGCACTCCTTTTCGACAGGAAAGAGTGCGGGACCAGACCACATGTACTACGAGTTTTGGGTTTAGTCTGGGCCGCTCTTGACAAACCATAATTGTGATTTATTCAAGGACATAATGAAAGGCACACAAATGCATATCACCAGGCCTTTTCTGGTATTTAAGAGCAAGCATGGCGATGACAGACAAAACCTAAAACTATACCACGGTTTTGCGCCTGAAATGACGCTGAAAAAGATCTTCTGCAAGTTGGTTATGAAATTGATCGAGTACTTAGTCGACCAGATCCTCCCGCCGGAGCAATTCGGCTTCCGGAGAGGTCGGAAAACGCGAGGTGCAATCCATGTGCTTCCAGTCGGAGATGAATTGGAACCTAACACTAATAAAACACTAGGGTCTACGGAAAGACGGTTGGACGAAGCAAGGGTAGTAATTGTTCTGAAGAAGAAATGAGGTCATGCAGCTAAAGCGAACGCAGAAGATGAGTCCCATCAGACTATACCTGGCAGAGCATCAGATAAAGCAGATCAAAGAGGTCCGATATTCAGGGATGCGCTTAGACAAAAGCCTTACGGGGCACAGCCACACAAAGATATGCTCGGCTAAGGCGGCCAGACTCGACACTACTACTGGGTCGAAGCTAGGAGTGGCTACGAAAGCACTGAGGGAAAAAGGAGCTCTGGGCGCCTGCTCTACTATTAGATCACGTAACTTTGAATGATACAGGGGTTAAAACAAAGCTGTCCATTTATAAGTTGGGGAAACCCGTGAGTGATCCCGGCTAGTTGATCCGAGTGGCACTCGCAACATCTCCTGGTAGCCTTCAGTATTGTTCAATGGAGGTCTGGCGCTATCAAAAAGTAAAGCTGAAGAGCAAAGCTGCGCTTAGTGTTAACATCCAGCCGTTGGGGTCGAGTTCCACACTGCTCGGTATAGGAGGGTGGACACTTCCATTTCCTACTCGCAGACATAGTAGCAGTATTAAATCCTCCTTCATACTAATTATAATAAAAAAAAATATATATATGCATTTGTATAGGATACGAAAAAAAAAAATATATATATATATATATAAATATATATATATTTTTTTTTTTCGTATCCTATACGAATGCATATGCCAATCACTATACACTGAACACTAGAAGGGAAAAGGCCATGATACATCGTACACATCGACGGCTTGCAGATCGCGGCGTATATTTGTGACGACCTAACGCAATCTTGCATTTGTCGACGGTGTTCGACTCGGCAGGCGATTTAAAGCAGCTTAGAGCAGCCGCATAACTTATGGTAGGTATTGTTTCAATGCATTTACAACTTTACATTATACAGATTTATCTACAATCTGTAATGATCATCGAACGTGACAGTATGACGTATAGAGTAGATGTGACGGAATGATCATATATGTCTATGGTCGTGTGTATGTGTGTGTGCGAACCTAATTAGATAGTCGCCGGTCAAAGCCTCATTGCGCCGGCCCGTCGTTTTCATCAGTTCACAGTACAATCGTCGGCTCATTTGTACAAATGTCAAGCACGCACACATGCATACACATAACGACGTCCATTACCTAACAATGGTATTGCTATGAGTATTAGTACTACTACACGGCAAGTTAATCATGTGCATACCGTTTTTCTTTCTTTTTCTTTGCTACCTACGTGCTATGTTAGTAAAAACAACAACGCACGCTTGCCACCGTCCACACGAACTTTGTACTGACAAAAACAAAGCGTGCAGCGTAACAGCGTATTTCGGATTCTAGACTAACCGAAGACGAGTGAATTTGTTACGAAAGTTAGCGTGCCTCGAACGACATGTCGGCCACCGACACGTCTTTCTCTGGCCGCAAATTCACATTTTGTTGACCATTAAGCGACGCAAAAAAATCTCGAATAAGTTAAAACAACAATCTTCCTGGCAACAAGACGGTTGTCTTATTTATGCCGTAGCATGCCGTATGGACAGAACCAACCAGAGGTGCAACCAAGACACCACCATCATCGACTAAACTGGAGGTGTGTGCTTCTCTGCTCGGTTTCGCCGACAAGTATCGGCATACTTTTATCTAAATTACAATCGACATATATATATATATATATATGCGTAACGCTTGACGAAAACGTCAATTACAATGTAACAAATATAGAACTCCGTATCCATGCCTGTCTTTTAGGACACAGAAGACTAGTCTCTCTCTCTCTCTAGAGAACTACTAAAGCAACGCGTTGACTACCATAAACGCGATGTTACAATACACCAAACGACAGCATACAACTACACATATAACTAGATATACCTAAGTTTAGCAAGACATCTCTGCTGTTCCGTCCTACAGGCCCGTGCGTTAGAGTGGTGTGTCACCCTTTACCAGTCTTACCGCTGAGACGTGAAGGGCATAACGAATACGAACAATATGAGTGGTTAGCAGTCTTCGCGAATCTTTGCGAGTTTCCGGCGAGGACGGACCGAATGCCTGCTCACCTACCTACCTACCTACCTATCTGTATGTCTGTCTGTCCAGTCTGTCTGTTTATTTGTTTGTTTGTTTGACTGCGACACTACAATTTACAAGTTGAGCACAGTAAATACCACAGTATGACCAATGCATCAGATCATCGGCGGCGCATAGCCTCGATCTCCTTCCTTCCTGCCTCATTATTAGGTTATTCCGCCTAACCGCGGGCATAGATTGTCTGGGCGTTCTGGCCGCGACGCCAGCCGTCCTCAACTATCTTGTTAAGAAAACGCGCTCGTCGATCGAAATGCGTGCGTAACAACACTGGGTTGCCATCGTCGTCATAGTCGTCGTCGTCGTCGTCGCCATCGGCATCGTCAGCCTTGTCTCCACCATCCAGGCTGTCGCTCCACGCACTCTTGGCAAGCCAGCCCCGCCGTACATAGGGGCACACAACCTCACCGTGCGCGTTCTTCATCGAGTGGCTACGATAGACTGATCGCGGTTGGTCACCTTCCTTGCAGAAGATGCAGAAGTGGCGCGTGTTCACCGCGCGCTTCGCCAGGCCTCTCTTCGACGACGGGCTTAGACATCGAGTGTACGAGGGCATTAAGGACGCCGCCTTTGGCGGTGAGAACGTTGTCCACGCGTCATCAGCGGCAGTGGTGCCCGTTTTCAGCGCTACACTGTTGTAGTCGGAAGTTTCGCCACCTGTTGTAGCCGGAAGTTCCGGAGCTGTAGCTGCAGTTGTGGCAGTTATTGCTGTTGCTGTTGCTGCTGCTGCTGCTGCAGGTGTCGATCCTAGAGGCGGTGAAGGTGGTAAAGATTGCGAAGGTGGTGACGATGCAGAGTATGGCCAGCATGGTGACGATGCGGAATACGGCCTCCATGGTGACGATGCGGAATGTGGACACCATGGTGTCGGTGCGAACGTCAGCAGAGAGTCAGATGCTGGCGGCGATGCATATGCTGGCGGCGATGCACATGCTGACGACGCTGAAGATGCCGACGACCTTGACGATGTGGGCGTAGGCTCGAAACGCCCAAGAATCGGCCTCCATTGTTGTTGTGAAGGTGATCGAGTCAAGGTGAGAGACGCATCGTTGTCTGGCTCGTTGTATTCCGTACCGTAAAGAAGTTCGGCTGTTTCGCGATTCGAAGAGGACGAGGTGTCGTCACTCAACAGGCGGTGTGGACCAGCGCGTATTGGTACGATCTCTCTGCAAATCAGGTTGACTTCAGATTCGGTAGGTGCTCATGACTTGCGATCGTGCTATAGACTAGAGGCGTGATTGATGCGTTTATAGGCAGACAGATAGTTATATATATATATATATATATATATAATATATAGAATTTGCTCTACTGAGAACCACAAGAACCCAGCTATTGTCACGAGGCTAAGCAGTCTTGTCAGGTAGTTGCTAGCAGCGGTGAACCATTCAAACAAAGTTGCCCGACGCGGTGAAAAATAATGATTATTGCATTGTTACGAACGTCAGCGTGTGGAGCTACCCCTAACTATCTATATCTGTCTCTCTCTCTCTCTCTCCATGGTAAATACATTGTGACTAAAAAGTGAAGAAACTAATCAAAGAAAAAGATGTACACGAATAATCTTCAATCACTATTGATTAGCTCGTATATAAATATATCGGCGGGATAGAGAACATAAGTGTTTTTCGGCATAAAGGGTTGCGATGGTTGTGAGGTTGAATCCCGGAGCAACACAGAGCCATTTTCTACACAATTCTCCTTACAATTGAGCGACTTGGGTTTTACTGGTACAAATGCAGTTGCACTTTGGAATGCTTGTCAGTGTTTGTAACCCAAAAAAAAACGACAAAGCAAAGTTAATGTACAAAATATAGCTAGTGCGTAAGTATGATGGCGTACCCGTTAGTTGTCAACTCAACAGAGTTCCACGGAAGCCAGGAGTCGAGGCAGAACGCCGGGCCGCTGCTCTGCCATTGTTGGTGGTCTGCGGCGATGTGCATGACGGGATCTGGACGAGACTGCTCATCGTGTCTAAATGCCGTCATTGCCAGTGCGGCTTGCTTCAGTGGTGAAGCCAGACCACGTCGAAGCTGGCCATATTGAGAGATCGGGAACAGCCGATTTGTAGGCCATCGCAGCAAAGGCGGCCAGAACTTCTCATTCAGCAAAGAAGAGAAGTCGTCCGTTTTGGAGGCCAGCCTTCACGCTGAGGGTAACGTGTCAGAGCAGAGAAATAGACAGACCGAATGTGTACATGCGCATGAACGTTCATTGGAGGACGTCATCAGGCTAGGCTTAACGTGAATTAGAACCAGAAACTCTGCATTTACTTACTCGTCTTATCACAGAGCTCCAGTTCCCGTCGCAGCTCGTCTCGTGCATGAAGTCGAGCCGTCTCCGAGCTTGTCGTCGCTTACATGAGAGGCTCAATTTGACCTACGACAGCGGTTCTGCTTTTGACACGATTTGATGATGCTTCCCGTCACATCATTCCCGGATGGATGAATGACCTTTCTCCCCTCGCTTCCTCAATCAAATCAAGATGTTTGTGAGAAAGAAGTATTTCCGCAACGTGCATCAAAATGCACGATGTTTTGCACGCAGCAACCCTTACCACTGCAGCTCACTCACCCGTGGCGATATGCAAACTGATGCTTGCTTAGGAACCGAACGAAAGACAAAATCGTATCGGAAAAACAACGGAGGCATAGGTGTTGATCGACGCAGGAAAATCTATTTCGTGCATTTGGTGATTGGACCTCACAAATCAGCTTGCTTCAACGTAGCGGAACAATCGATTATTTTCTAGTCAATAGAATATTTTTGTAATAATACTTGTCTCGTGTTGATAAAAATACTTTTCCTGTATGCAATCAATCGGTCAAGATATATAATATAATATATATATATATATATATATATATATATATATATATATATATATATATATATATATATAATGTATTTTGTAAACACTTTCTGCAAGACCCAATCTTAAATGCATGCCGTCTACCGGTTCGACGGTAGCTTCGGCCAAGCAATTTCAGTCTGGTAGATCGCCTAATAACAATAGCATGTGATAGAGTTCCTCGGTCGCCTATTGGGCCCCGAGGACCGCAAGGTCAATGTTGGACATGTAGTCGGATTGCGCGTATATTTGTATTTGCTGAATGATTCATTTGTCCCATAGGATCAGTTAAGGTTATTTATGCCAATCTACAGCATTCGACACATTCCATTCAGAAGCCTCCAATGGACAGAAAAAATATATGCGTATGGTCCTAATAAAGTTCATTCAATACATTTGTTAAAGCAGTGTACATATGCATCGAAGCACACCTTCAAAACGCGCTTTTCAATGGGCTCAATTCAATGGCTTCGCCTCAATGGGCGCTTGTCAAATTTTATAAGAATTTCTCGAACCAGAATGATCCGCGCCTTGTTATCATCCTGTTCTGGCGCCTATCTCACATAATAGACTGTTAGAGTCTGCGCCAAAAATGTCCGGCTGATCAACAAAAGTTGTATCAGTGTAACGTTTTTAACATTTTGGACACAAGCTTTACTGCGAACGTTTTAGTTATATTATTGTCACACTGACGACTAATGAAGCATATCCGTTGATATCATAAGTATAATTTCAATTAAATAATAAATGACTGTGATAATAAAAAAATATCGTTCCTTGAATATTGCCACACATTAGATTACTGATAAATGTATAGTACATGAAACTACGCCTTAGATATCGATCTATAGATTATCTTACGCATTCAGGGTCAGAAAAAAAGCGCATTGTTTTTGTACACTTTTTATTCATTTCAATGACAGCGCTACCTAGCTATACATATTTCTCATTGCGAGCAACTCTGCAGAAGTATGTGAATGCTAATGGCCTCGTTTTAAATGTGAGTAAAACGAAGGCTATTAAATTCACGAAGGCGGTAGGCTGGCTAGCAATGATGGGCTTCATCTTCAAGGAAACCCTGTCGAGTACGTAAAACATTTCGTCTACCTCGGCGTCGAATGGCATTTCACAGTATTAAAATACCAGTGCGGGTGTCGTTACAGCAAGCCTTGCAGCTATTTGATATAAAAATAGACCCCACAGCTGGGTATGGGATACAAGTGATATGGCCGTACCTCAGCACAGCGAACCTCGCTGATCTCGATAGACTCAAAGCTGCATTCCTCAAGCGTACCCTGGGGGTCCACCGAACAAGCCACAACCGACTTGTCTACCTGGCGGCTGGAACACCTCTCTTCACAGAGACTTTGCAGCGAAGCTTCAACCTGCCTCACACTGAGGTATTTAGGCAGCACATCCAGAATTGGGGGGCGAAACTCGCTGATGTCGATCCAGCCTTCTTTATGACACCTGCCCTCACCTCGGACACGTGGAAGGATCCCAATATGGCAAATCGTCATCTTACTCTTCGATTTGCTATGCATGGATTTCACCATAAAATGTGTGTTCGACCTGGCCACCATGAAGCCGACGAATCATGCACTTGTCAACGTTGCGGTCATCAGTGCACAGCATATCATTTACAAACAACATAATTCTCATTGGGCTCGATCTGTCCAATTTCACACAGCAAACGATGTCACCGTTATTAAGAACAGTTCGGATCTAACCAATTGTGGCACGGCGAGATTTAAAAAATCACCTCTGCGAAACCGCGCAGACCGCGTTGACTTACTAGTGGAGTTACAGCATATGAGAGTAACTCCTAACCAGTTTCCGGAAGACATATAACAACAGGTCACGTGTTAGTCCGCCGTTGAGTCCAAGCGAGATACTCATGCGTGGCCATCTTACGTCACCCTGAAAGGATCCTCCTTCCGGACTCAGCAACTTACACTAAGAATGCATCCTCGTGCTTGTATGATTGCCACTAATATTAATGCTTACCTTTGCAGACCTAAAAAAACTACAAGGTTTGTCTTTGTTACATGCAATCAAACGCAAGTAAAATACTCGTCAGAGAGTTATTGCTGTTGTTTATATTTTTCTGAGTCCTTGTGAAACTCTAGAGCTTATTCGACAGTGCGCTCTTGCCCCTGCAGATTTCTGTTTTCCAGATACGACGAAGACCATTCGCACCCCCTATGTCAATTTCTAGGTGGAATATAATGTTACTAACGGTGTCTTGAGACGTAAATAAACGCGTTAGCATTTGCATCGGCAATAGTTGTATTGCGTCTAATGAGCAGAGCAAGATGCCAAACCTCCTTGGGCCATAAAGCGAGATCCTTACCTTGCAACATTTTTCTGAGGCACACTGAACAATATTTGAGATAACCGGATAATGCTAAACAGAAAGTAATTTTTTCTACCTATAACATAATAAGCTTTTAGCTAGTCAACTGAGAATCGCGCTTGGCTTCGAGTGGTCGCACTCGATCTCGCAGACTCGTACCGACAAGTGCAACCTGAGCATGGACGGTCTGTGTAATTACGAAACCACAATAGACGTTTATAAACAGTCTGCATCGAAGCTTCTCAACACAACAGCAGGCGGAAAGCAAGAATCTCAGAACAGATAAGAGTCGTGATCTGGTCGACATTATTATGTTCGTAGAGTAGTTATTATATATATAAATAATGTTCGTACGTCAAAGGTCTAACCTTTAGGATGGAGGTTGAAAAGTACTTGAACATTGTTGACCAGTTTCAAAGGTGGTTTACTCATGGAACTGCATCTTACAACACTTAAGTTTTGAGAAAAATATATGTATCTTGTCAAATACTACCACTGTGAAAAATACTTAAATTATGGATAACGCCGAGGCAAATAAATCATTTAATTAATTTAGTTAAAACTACGTTTTCAGAATAAGTTAGAGGTCATATAGAAGCGGGAGCAACTATAACTCTATTTCCGCATCGTTAGCCTTCGATGCGCGAGTTAAGCTTGCAGTAGAAACCATCAGCGCAAATAGAAAGTTGTTAAATGTGGAAACTTCCTATAGTAACATTCCTTAAACCTGTTCGTCCATAAGAAACAAAGCATACGACATAAATTAAATGGTAACAAATTCATATTGTCATATCGTTGTTAACGAATAGGTGGCTGCTCACTGATTCTGGACCGACTGGTTAACGCCCCGGGCCCAGCAAATCTAGGGGATACCAGTTAAAGTGGTCGCACTCAGGCCTTGCTTAATAGGCATAATGCCAAGATACAACGTAAAACGCATCTCGCGAAAACTAGCTTAGATACTATACTAAAAAAAACAAAACACATTACATGCTCAGTAAAAGAGTGCCATTTATTTTAAAATATGCCTACATACACGGCAAATCTTCTTCATATACCAAACACTATCATCTTATAAATGCTAGCCTAGAAGTCTTTAAATCCACCACCAAGCACTAGATATGGCCCACATCTTAGTAGCATTTAAATGCTCAGCTTATCTGGAACTTGTGACTCTATAAGTATGGACCACTGAGATTTATGATGCGCTAGAAGCAGTTTAGTCTATCAGCAACACGTGAAGTCTGATCGCTCTCTAGATAAGTTTCTTGAGCTCTGAGATCATCTTCCCAATACCATCGTGGACAAGGTGAAACTGATTGGTGTCGAACATAAAGGCCGGAGTCGTTACCACCTAAAAGAACACCGAAAAAATAAGCAAGCACAGTTAACACCTACACATTATAGTCCGACTTCAAGATAGCCTATTCTGCAAAATGCCCTCAAATGTTACAATTGGTATATAATGAGTAATATAAATACGACCGATTGCCGTCTTATATATATATATATATATATATATATATAGCGGCATATCTCGAAGCCAAAAGCTCATTAAGATGTACCATGAAAATGTGTTTAATTGAAAAAAGTTTGGTGGGCGCGTGGTCTTCCTGAAAACAGACGAGCCTCGTCAAGCGACGTCACGCTGTTGAACTTTAACAAAAAGCTGCTGAAAAAAATAACGCCAAAATTATGCCAAATAGTTATAAAAAATAAACAATGCTCGTCTTGACAATGCCGAAATGTCACGGGGCGGCCATCTTCCAGGCACCAGCTTTCAGACACAAGGCATACAAGAACTTTCTAATAAAATGTGAATTTTACGTAGTCTCTATTTTATGTCAAAATGCTAAAAACCCTCAAGTGACACTAGTCACGCTCTTTCTCTCTCTCTCTCTCTCTCTCTCTCTCTATATATATATATATATATATATATATATATATATATATGTATATACGCTACTTCTAAATACTACTATTGTCGGGACTATATGTATATCTGAGCTTGAAAAACGGAAGTCTTCGTAATGATGGATGTATATAAAAATATATACACAAACATATACGAATAAACATATTTATGTAGACCCTATCCGGCCAGGAATGATTTTGTGTTTCATGAGAATTTTCCTGCCCTCCTGATTCATGTTTCTATAAATTAGTGCATATTAAAAACATATATTGTTCTTGCAAAAGCACAGATATTGAAAACAATACATATATGGCCATGATACTTGTACCACACACTATTTTGTGTGACAAGAAATAGACATATATATATATATATATATATATATATATATATTGCGGCACAACACCTTCCAAAAGAAGTGCGTTTACCTTATTGGCTTCGTCCACACAAACTTCGTCTACCGTACAGTTTTGGTGCTTGGCACCCATTGATTTTGCTCCTTCCGCTGCTCCGGCATATGGCCACTGACCGGAACCATCATCTGCAAGATTTAGAATAATAATAAGAGGCTTGGCAGCTACCGCAATTAAAATTACATAAAACATGTTTATTAAGTTCCAATAACAGCATTCGTTTTTAATCTTAAACATATACATATATTATGTTGTATATACATTTATCCAGGAAAAATCACCGATCCAGTAACATCCAAGTGGCTGGCGCTGACTGACATGTTTTATGGTGAGTTTTAATACAAAGAAAGCCGCAGAAAGTGTTGCGGAAGCGACATTTATCGTAAGGGCTATGGTACGGTGGCACAGTTTTTGATGGAACCCGTGAAAGGAGAAGCGAGTCAGAATGTAGCATACATTGTCCAACATTGCCGGCGTCGTGTAGAACGCTTCTGGCACTTCTTAATGATTCTCTCATTTTCTGCTCAAAATCTCCACGGGATTCTTACAGTGACAACATAGGCGAAATTTGAAAGCAGTTTACAAGATTCGCAATTAATGGCGCCGTCCTCGACAGACCATAAGTTAGCCTGTTTTATGCGCTTCTGCGAAAGCCCAAAACTCTCTTAGAGAACGTGTTACCTTTACCGTTTTAGAGCGAGAAACAGCTAAGTGGACAGATATTCTAGTGCCTTTTTACTGAGAGCTTTTGTGACGTCGTGGCGAGGCATTTGAGGAAAGTGCGCGACCGCAGTATGTGCAAATGTTTGAAGTCTGGGACAAATGCGAAATGGACCTGAAATCATCACTCGTTGGGACGTCGTTGGGCTAGATGCTCTAGACTCCGTTATGCGAAAAACAGAAAGCCGCAGAGGGCATTTTGTTGAAGCTGTCTAAAGCACAACTATTAATGGAGGACGATCACAACAGGGACTGTCGGAGTCTGCAAAGAAAACATAGCTATTCTAGGACTTCCTGCTTTGGTACTCTCCAGTTTAAGGCTAACAATATTGATAAAATAATACCAGATTTAAGTAGGGAAACAGAAGTGTTATATTTATATATATATATATATATATATATATATATAATCCGCACCTTTATCTTGGCCAAGAGTGATCCGAACACCCGGAATGAGTTTTGCGGCAAGTACAGGCGCAATACAGCAGAAGCCCATTGGCTTCTTCGCTGCCCGAAAATCAACCACTACCTTCTCTACGACAGGATCGACGGTACACTGAGCCCCATCCGTCGCAAAGGTACTTCTGCAAAGCGTTAAACGACACACCACAAATAACAATAGACATTTATCACAAGTGTCACAAGTGTTGTACAAAATGCCTAAATATTAACTAATAAATAATAATATTCACAGGTTTTGCCCTGCTGCTACCAGCAGGGCTTACTACTTAACCGTCTCAGCACAAGAATAAGACATAACTATCTCAGCTAAGATCAAAATAAAAACATACCACAACATCCGCAAAGTCGTGTTTATATACTGCGTTATGCGGCTCACTTGCACACCACAAGTATGAGAATCCAACATGCAAGAAAAGACGCGAAGTTGAGAGGCCCCACACATCGCTAATATTTTCGCCTGAGACAAGAAAATCATTATTTGTTTGTCGTGAGGTACATGATTAAAGGAGCGCCCGGCGATACGTTATTAGATATTAGACAGATGCAGCGTCAATGCGACACGACGGAAGAAAGCCCAGCTCATCTGCAGATCGAAGCTTCGCAGATCAAGCTACAATGCTAAATAATGTATGTCATGTGTCTGGTACATATGAATACAACTGATTATTGTTGGAAATTAGGGGAACGCGTTAAGGTTCTATAACAACATGATTTCATATATATATATATATATATATATATATATATATATAGAAAAGGATTAGAAAATCATTAGCTCACATGGAGCGCAAGGATTATCTCGCAGGTTTATGAAAATGCTATAATACTAATATCATTCTGGGGGCAAATAACAGTAATACAGCACATGTGTTCAAAGCAATAAACGCATGTTTAAATCAACTTACAGGTTTTTCGCAACGCCAAATCCGCCGGGGAACACGACCGCCATCTACATGCGCCGCGTTAAGTTCCGACAGTGGCTGCACCTTACCGCGAGCAATGCGAGCCGATTCCACCAGGACATTTCTATGTAACAATGTTTAGAAAGTTAATATATATATATACTTCTATAGTCTTTACTGTTCAATACATGATCAACAAGCTATGTTGCAATCCCCTCAGAATTATCTAATACACATGCATCTCAGTGTCGCAAATTGTATATTTATTTCCCTCTAAATAATTGATCAAGTCTTCAGTCGTAGAGTATCAAGCGCTGGTACACATCCACTACTTTATACACAAGATTCCCAACAAGACATGACCAAAACGACACTATGGCAACTCTATCCTAGCACAAAACAATCTTCAGAGGAAAATACACTAGCTTTAAAGATGATTATAGGATTATCGTAATATATATATATATATATTATATATATATATATATATATATATATATATATATAACTGAAATTCACTAAGAGCCACAATATTTGTCACGAGATAGGATTTTGCATACCTGTCTTCCTGAGTAGGCTCTCCCTTGATGTGGTCGACAGTGTGCAGTTGTGCTTTATCTGGGGCAAAGCACACAGGTTCAAGGCCAGCCCGAGTCAGCTGCACTAGACACCTATAGAGCAGAGGTGCAATCATAATTGCTATCCTATACAAAATCATAACCAATAAATCTTACTCAATGTACACCACCAGCAGCGAGATCGTACACGCTATGTAGTATGAACTAAGAATGCGCTCATTAGACGAATTCATTCGGTCATAAAATGTCAATTTTATAATTATATATCGTAGTGGGGGAAAATGGGTTAGCCTACTGTGAATAGCAACAAACGGAATTTGTAGTCCACTCTTGACAAAACTGTTTAACTTGATGTAAAACGTATTATTCATCTCGCACTCGTTTTCTTCCTAACTGTTGCATAAGTATGTAAACTATGTTTACTTATTATTAATTTTAGCACAGTTGTGTACTAATCTTAGTCCGAGAAAAGCGGACCACGGATAAATACCCTTAGTATAATACATAACGCTTATAAATGATTTCCTCTAATTCGGAAATAAAACGAAACTGTTAGGCAAATAACGATGCAGTTGTCGCTAGTATCGTAACTACTAAGTGGAAGAGAATACATTTCCAGTCTAAGGATGGTAATAATTATAAATGTAAAAATAAAAAACAGTAGTAGTAACAAGTGTAATGTTATATCTTATATATATATATATATATATATATATATATATATCTGTTCTTTTTTGCATTTATTACCAGTTATACTAAGCAATTATTATTACAAGTAAGCCACTATCCAAGTGTGGCATTTTAGATGCATACCTCTACTCCCGTGATGTTCTTATTGCACATTCAATCGCTATAATTTATATTAATCTCCTAGAATCACCGATCGGGCCGATGTTTCATCCTACAGAAGACGCCGACTTAGTAAGAGATTTGGCCCTGCGAGGGGACTGACTCTAGAAGTGGACAGTGTGGCGCCTTGGTTGCCTTTAATAAGGTAACATCTATATAATACTGATGGATAGAAATGAGTAGCTGCTTTTTGAGAAACACGAGAGGATGTTTTTATCTACGTTGCTAATCATTCTGTTCAAATCACTGACTCTGCCCCTAGTCATATTTCTCGGATGCATGCGCGAGACGGGACCATTGCGTGGGACGAAATATCGATTGCGTTTGCTTATGCGAATGATCGCTTTTTACAGAACGACCTTATAAAAACGCTCGGAACATTCATGGACAGATGGCAGACTAAGAATTAGAGACGAGGACACCAATCAGAACATTATTGCACCTAATGCTGGTGACTACTTGAGGTATCAGGCTTCTCGTAGACTAAAAGCAACTACCCAGTGTGATTTAGTGAATCAACTTAGATGTATACCTCTATTCTTGTGATGTTCGTATTGCATATGAAATGACGTGACAAAAACACGTGACGTGAGCCCTCCAATAGCCCTTCCCCAGGCTCGCAGGCCCTTTTTGACCATGCCTATGTTGACGGGGGCAGAAGACCCTGCTTAATAGGGTACTGCCTATATAGTATATCCGAGAGACGATAAATGCATCTGAGCTATGAGGTGGTTGTGGTGTTACTACATCGACGTTATCAGAACATTACTAAGTGTTGTGCAGATTGCTTTTGAAGCTTTCGGACCCTACATCGATGATTGTGAAGCGCATGCAGCCCAAGATGAAAGGATATTTTGTTTGGAAAATCTGGGGACACGTTTGCCAACTTTCTAGTCAAACTGACTGGTCTGAAGCATTGCATTATCGTAATATAAATGTTGTTTCGGACGGAAGCACTGTTTCGACAGGCAGCCGTTTAGTTTGTGGATCTTCGACTCCAAGAAACTACGCCAGCTTCAAAAAAGTTTTTCAATATAATAGCAGGAACTACTATACCAACAAAGATAACGCTGAGCAGAAAAGGAACGCGTTACAGCATTCTGCCTGCATATTGGGTTCAAATCTGAGTTCGCGCTCGTCAAAAAGAAAAGTGTATTAGCAGTCCTGTCGAATAGCCCAAAGTCATTCACGAAATCTGAACATGGCTATCATAGTGTGCATTTAGCACTTACTAGGCATTTTTTCTACTGCTGGGCAACAAATCATCTCTTCGTTCCCTCCGGCCAACAGTCAAATACGTGTTTTACAAACTTCTGGTAGAACTGCCTAACAGCCTTCACTTAAAATCGAGTTCACCCCCCGCCACATTAAAAATTGTTTTTCTTTCCAATGGCATAGCTCACACCTTTAATATCTCAATCAAATGAAGGTACTTTTTTATCTTTAAAAAAGCGGTTGTTTAGCTTTCTTTAAGGGCAGGACTCACGTCAGCCCGATACTGGCTAATTGATGTTACGCCGTTGCGTGCTTAAGAGCCTGTGTTTTGATACAGTTACCTGCTCATATAGACGCAAGTCATTTTCTGCCCCGCGTCAGTTTGGCTTCAGAGCCAGACGATATTCTATGACAGGCTTGATTTATCAAAGCGTACTTTAGGGAGGTGAACTGGTACACATGTCTCGCCATATGTGACTGTTGATATCAACAAGGCGTTAGATTGCATCGATTTTAGCCTTGTATTGGCCATACCTACCGGCATCGGGCTGGATGAGCCCGCTTGGGCTTCAGATTGCTATTCTCATCGTGGTGTAATGTACCTGTGTGATAGCATCCTAGTCTGGCATCGAGGGTACAATAATGTCATCAACGAACTACGAATAAAGCCGCCCGCGTAATTTGTTGTCTTAAACTTAGGGAAACATGTTAACGTGTCCTGGTAGAGCGTGGCTGCTGGAGTGTGAAGCAGCTAGTTTCAGAGTTGCTGATCTACACAGTTTAGTGCACTGTGACTGTGGTCTCGCTCAGCCCAGTGACATGTTCCAGAGGTCCACTTACCACCACTCTCTTCATATGACTTGCGACGTGAGAGTTCTGCACAATTACTTCACGTCTATACAAGGTGTACAAAAGCTTCGCTGTTCTTCACGCCCGCCTCTTCGAACAAAAACTCCGTACCTTCGTCACTACTCTGTAGATGTTATGGCTTCTCTTTCGAGGATTGTCTCTTGATATAATGACGGTATTATTAATTTGTTTTACTATTTTTATTATTCTTATTTATTCTAGTATTATTACCTTAAGGAACTGCCACCGCGAAATTTATACGGCGTCATAAGCATGCCTCGTTTGAGCAAATTGTTTAGGTACAAATGCTCTATGATTTCGGGTGTAGTTGCGAGTACTCAATATATATACACGTGTTTGCGGTAGGTTTTGATACAGTCCAAAGTTTTAAAGTGTTCTTCGTTCACAGAAACCCTCACGTGAGCGGAAGCGATGATAATCTAAATGTTCAGAACGGTGAGCGCGATAAAAACCTCCAAAGAGAGATCCAGGTGACTTGCACAAGGTCACTATAGGTGTGCGCTGCGAGTATCTTCATAATAAAATATGAAGTATCTACGATTGCCCACTTTGAAGCGCCTTGCGACGATGGTTTGCTTTAAACTATCCAGAAACATACTGTGCCTATGATTAGTAGTATGTGCTGATGTTATAGATTTTTCGTTCTGCAGAAGTTATGTTTCGCGTGGAGGCCTGTTATCGTAACAGTGGTATTGGACAAGGGGTCTCGCTTCATAAACATCGCCATTGTTTCTAAGAAGATGATGACGATGATCCTCGACCTTTTCAAAGAGAGCAGCGCAGGTGTTTAGGCAGTTTATCATGCCAAATCTATGTGGCACCCTTCGGCAGCCGATCGGCACGTTTACACGTGGCCACGGCTGGCTTGGTACTAATTAACTAATCATTATGATATGCGTTATTTCATCGACCGTCAATGTGTAGTACAATCTAGATCGAACCGACCCGTTCGTCAACGATCTGGCCACATCAACCTATTTTATACCAAAGCGACCGAACTACCGTACTCAGTCTTTTGTGGTGGTAAAAACAAACTTCACGTAAATCTTTAAAGGCGCAATTTTTATTATATTACCAGGAAAACCTAGCGCCGTTGAATCGATATACGTGCACGATAAAATCTCAAGAATAGACAAGAACTTTATCACACGACTCTTGTTGACAACACACTCCACTCCACCAGAATCTGCTGAATAGAGGAGCTCACTGATACACTCACATAACTTTCTGATTGACCTAATAAATCAGAGGCGGATCGGCAAGTTCTAGTACTTTTAATTTTGCCGCCGGACCAAGGCCACTAAGGTATTCCGGTTTGTTTTGCTTAGCAGCGCCATTCGTCAGCTACACAGGCCAAAATTTCGCGTCAGTGGCAGCGTTTATTGTTTGAGTATGGTTCAAAAAAATGAATAAAATGAGGTCCAGAGATTTTAAAGGAGCCAAACATTGATAGTGTCCTAAACGCTGTGCATACGTGGTACCGCCGATTTCGCGACGGACAGAAGAAAACGTTGAAAGTTAGTTATACCGTACTCAGAATAGAGAATCGCTGAATCGCTGTCAGAGGGATTGCTTGAAAAGTTGGAGACATTTCGTGAATCAATTCTAACGCTCTTGGCGGATTGTTAGGCGTCAGAAGACTGAAGCAAAGTTTGTTTAAAACATGTTGAATTTCCAGCAAAGACAAACGAACCTTCTGAGCCGCCCTAGATTTTCTTCTGAGAGTAATTACAGACGACGATTCCATGTCGAATCATCAGGAGGCAATTATGTCGAAATCAGACAGAGCAGATCCTACGATTTTTTGCCATCTGGCTTACGGTCAATAGGCAATACTCTCTTTTGGTTATACGGTCATAAGAAAGACTTCTCTTCTAATTCTACTTCAGTAAAAATACACGAATAATATCTCACTACAGCGCGCCAACGCACACATCGTTACTAAATTCAGATTTTTTTAAAATGAAAATGCAATTTATAAGTTACTGCAATCTTCCTATTCTCCGGACCTAGTTCTATGCGACATTTGTCTGTCCCCACTTGATTTAATTAGAATGATATTATATATATCTATATATATATATATATATTATATATATAATATAGTCCCAGGGAATTTCCCGCATAGTGAAAAATGTGTTAAAAAAATCCACAGGCGAATGGGTCATGTTTTTGATGGTTGGATGAAACATTCGAGTTCCTGCTCCAACAGACAAACTGTGCTAAAAAATGCGAGTACAAGCATGTCGGAAACAGCACTAAAATCGGACTGCTTACTCTTCTTGCGAATTTCCAGCAAGGACTTAAGCAGTGTTCCAAATAACTTCGATCGACCATTGGGGATGAAGCATCTAGGAGTATGAATGGATAAGCATCGGACGACCAAAATGTGATTCGTGTGAAGAGACTTTGAGCTTGGATGTAAAGTCCCTCACATAGATCATGCACGCCCACCTCGGATTCACCAAAAAATCAGCTTC
>QVRM01002895.1:0-46231 GCA_003439945.1 Dermanyssus gallinae | reverse complement strand
AAAATAACCGAATTGGACCTTCAAACGGTAGCACAAAAAAAGCCTGCATGGCTTCAGAGAGTGATTAGAGAAAACGAGTCATGGTATATGGTTACGAAACAAAGCCAAATCCGCCTATGTGTGCTTTCAAGAAAAGAGTCACCAAAGAAACTCAGGCAATGCAGATCCAACACAAAAGCATTTTTTTGGCACAATTTCTACAAATTTGTTGTATGGTCAATAGGAAATGCTACCGCAATTTTCAAGAATATTGCGCAAACATGTCCGACGCAATAGGCTTGAACTCTGGGCAAGCAACGATTGATCCGTCATTACGACAACGCACCTTCACACATATCGATTACTAATTTAGGATTATTTGATGAAAAATTTGATTTTCATATATCACCCGGGCCTGGCTCCGTGTCGATTTCCATTGTTTCCATGAAGACTACAGAGATGAAAATAAAATCACAGGAACACTCGATTGCAAAAGGATACGTTTATAAATGTATCGAAGAGTGGCAAGAAGGTGGCACAATGTCATTCCAACGGGCTGGAGTTATTTTGAAGAGAACGAAACACTTTAGAAGATTAATAAATACTTTTTTTTATAATCATGCATCAGAACATTTCAACCGACCCTCGTATATTGAGCCGTTGGCTTCCTTTGACAGAATATTCGATGCGGTATATATATATATAAATATATATATATATATATATAATATTTGTTTCAATCAGCCGATTAATTTAACCACTTCTTCGTGTCGGTGGGTTTGGAGACGTCTCTTCATTGAGTTTTGAGGACGACATTAGACCGCAATCAAGGAACCTTTGGGCCTGTAATGACGTTTCCTTCAGTTTTCGCGCTGTGACGGTAACGGAGGTGGCCTCGATATTACTTAAGCAGAAACGGAGCTGAGCTGCGGTGCAACGGGACTTCCTGCTCAACATCTAGAGCTTGGTACTCCATACATGCTGGTTCTCTTACGCCATAGTGAACCTTGCACTCGCATCTGGAGTGTTTCTAACCGCCCTCAATTCAACCGCCCTTTTTGGTACACCTATTTTCAAAAACGAAGGCGACGTTGCGAAGCTTAAAAGCTATAGCTACCGACCTATCAGCCTGGTGACTGCATTTCAAAGCTATTCGAGAAATTTGCTCTCGTGCAGCTGGGGCGCTTCCTCGAATCCTGCATCTTTCTATCGCCTAATCAGTTTGGATTTTGTCACGGTCGGTCCACGGGCCTGACACAAGGGCATCTCTGGCTGTTTGTGACCGACTCTGTGGAATCGACAAAAGCCTGTCTAGGCGTTTTTCTCGGCGTCACCGCGGCATTCAATTGCGTTCGTCATTCCATTCATTCTGCAAATCTTGCAGAGCCTTGGGGTTCGGAAAGTTCAGTCGATTGGTTTAATTCATTTCTATCCTCAGATTGCAGTCTGTCCGTGTAGGACAAGTGGTTTCCTTGTGGAGATCTGTCAATATTGGAACTCCACAAGGGTCAGTGTTAGGACCGTTTCTTTTCTTGATTCTTATTAATTTCATTCTGCTTAATATTGAAAAAGAGAACATTGGTAAACCGATAGCTTTTGCCGATGACACTTTACTTTTATTTAGCGTTGACCATTCAGCCCTCGATAGAACGCGCTCACTATCCCAAGGGAAGGAGCTAATCAAAATATTTGATTATTTCGGCCTCGTTGTTAATGCTAGCAAGACTAGCCTTACCACTGTTTCGTTCTCCTCAACTAAAGTTGCAGGCGGAGCTTGATCGGCTTTCTTCTGAATTTGCTCTGAAGTTTTCGTCAACTCGAAGGTATAAGTTGGCAAGCTCTATTTGGCAAGCAGTTATATCGGCCGTGCTTGTTTGCGCCGTATAGTGGGGAGGTGGATATGGTCACGTTCTGCATCGGGCTCAGGAAATACAAAACGATGCTCTGAGGGCTCTATTTGGGATGAGACGTAGCCAATCTGTTAGAAATATATATTGTGACTATAAAATTTTATTCATTGATTCGCTGTATCGTTTTTTAAGTAGCTACCTTTGACTTTAAGATCAGTCGTAGTTTAGTACCTGCTGAGGTTGCCTTCCCTCTAGTCCCTCAGCGGCGGAAAACCTCGCGACGGGCCACCACTTTTGCGATACCTCGCGTGCAGAAAAGATCTAGCATTCAATCTCTTGTGCACAGACTGCCCGTCGTGTGAAAGAGCATCCCGCAGGAAATCCGTTACTCGAAGTACCTCTCCTGTTTTACCCGAGACGTCAAAAAATGGCTTCTAAATCGGAATAAATGACCGAATAGGGGGACATATTGTCTATTAAGTTATAGCTCAGTGTGCTCCTTTACCTTGTGTGTTAGTATCGCCAATCATATGGTATAGGTATTAACCTCTGTTTTTATTATATATTTTTTTTTTTATCCCCAAATATTTGTACCACTTTTCATAACAATAACTTAATGTGAGTGTATGCAGTTCCGTAAATAAATCATGTTTGGATTGAAATTGAATATATATATATATATATATATATATGTATATATATATATATATATATATATATATATATATATATATATATATATATATATATATATATATATATATATATATATAATTTGCCACAATAACGACGAGGAAGGCGGCAGACGCTCAGTTGGTACAAGTTGACTATAATACGCAATACGTTAATATTTTAAAGCGACTTAGAGCAAATCGAATCAATATGACCAAACAAGATGCCAGAAAAACCTACGACATAAGTACCAATTCACACTAACTGAAACCGAGACAGTTCAATGGAATTCAGCTCCGCTTGATTAGGAACCAACCTGTGCACAGGTTTGTTCCTAAATGAGCATTAATTGCCGCGTTCGGCTAATTGTTAGAAATTGGATCTTGTTCCGATGTAAGGCTTGTGTTGTATTGTTTTTCAATACCGCCCTTTTAATAGGTTTTGCGCAGATTTGGAGTCTTGCGTCGTCGACGCGTCGCAAACAATTCTACGTGATCCTAAAACGTCTATATACAATGGGATACTTCAACAATAAAATCGTATTCGAATAATTTACCGTCGGCGGACGTGCCAATACGACAGCATTTTCGTTTTCCAAGTAGCAGGTTGCTCCTTTTTGCCACAGAAGCGTGACACTTGCCCAAAAAGGCAAACATTTGCTTGGCGGATATACTGCTTCCCGCCGTGACAGGAATACATACACGGCATGCTATCAAACTAGGCCATATTTAACTGTATGCGAGAAGATTGTCTACAGCCCGAGGAGTGGCGATTCTGCTTTGCCTCAATAGGGGGCTATATCTATACTCACGGTAAGCATTTGACCACGAAAAAGTACCACCTCTCATCGTTGTGTAAACAAAGCGTAACTCTTACGTAAGGCAACACCGTCAAAGGGCAATAATGCTCCCTATTTGGTCCGAACTGTAAGGCCGAGAGACACGAGATTCAAGTATTATCAAGTGTTTGCCTTAGCCACAATACTCTCGCGAATTGTTTGAATTTGTTGCTAACGTGATACCGTTAAAGATGCTTTTACCTAAAGTTGGTTTATCTGTTGTTTTGTAGTGATGATAGCCTAATATAGACGTTTATTTCATTAGGGTTCCGGTTACATGTTTGTTAGCGCTTGTTTTCACCTGCCGAACTATATACCAGACGATTATTAAGGCGAAGATATTCAAGCATTTTCTGGGCTTATATATATATATATATATATATATATATATATATATATATATATATATGAAACCGTACTTCCTACGTTTTGCAGCATTCAAGTGGCAGCAAAAAGGAGATATGTTATGCTCTTTGTTTGACATTAAATATTCGTACGTCGATTCTTGCTTGCTGTGTAGTTTTATACATAGAAAAAATAAACCAAACAATTTCACAATAATCATTTAAGAACGAATGCCTGGGCTTCTTGCAAATGCTAGAAGATGCAGCAAGCATTTGCCTAAAGCATCCTTCTGAACGCTCAATGATCAAGTGCTATCCGAGATCAATATCAGCCTCGGGCGGATCACCGCCGCGTGGTACTAATACTTATTGAGTGCTTTTTAAATTACGATGACCAGGCATCTGATTAAAAATTTGGCACGCATCCGCTTATATATATATATATATATCTGATGTATGATGTAGCTGTGCGACCTATGTACAGGCCTCAAGGACGTGATGTGGGAGTACTGTATTTAATACTGGACGTGATGTGGGAGAATTGTATTTGATACCTTTATTCCAAAACAACTTCTTGACACGTCTTTGACTGACCTCCCCGCCCGAATTCTAATTGGGGCTATGAATTGATTCATTTTTTCGCTTGGCATGTATGTGTACTTAAATACATATGTCAGCATTATATGTATATCAGACACAATGAATGCGGCAATCAGTGCATCCGGTTTATGCTAGGTTAATAATGAAAAAATATGTAAACTCTTCTTTAGCACATGTAAAATTATATTTTTTCTTCGCGTTTCAACAATTTGAAAGCTGTGACTGGCTCCGATGGCTATTTGCGTAGTAAACGAGCGTGTATGCCAACGAGGCACATGCCAGCCCTATTTATTGTAGCCTAAGGCGTTTCCATCGAATTTGTTATGTTTACATTTAGTTCTGAACTGCTAGATTGTTACTGGTCAGAAACGTAGAAGGCATGCATATTGCTATGTTACACTAACGTGCTGTTCTGTTAGCTTACCCGTAGACTCATACCCAAATCATTTTGATAATAGGTCCCACGCGGCCGAAGTATCTGGACTAGACGTAAGGTGTTCTTACGTAGGTACACCAAAGATGGTTCGTCGTAAAATTGTCGTTTTGAGTACAATGGACTTTAACATACTACCTTTGACAGGATTAGTGCCCAAATATGCGTGCAGAAGACATCTTCCGAGTTATGCAAGGCTATCAATCCATTAAATCTCTTTAGTTAGCAGCAATGATAACGTCAACAACAATAACAACAACAACAAAATACAGTAAAGATAAGCACAACAAAATCAACGAGAATAACCGTTTCGTGAATAGGTTAAAGTAAAGGAGGAAGTTAGTCTTTTATCTATATGTTTGTCTCGTAAACTATTTTCAAGCCAAACTGAATCTACATATAAAAATGCAGTCGCGGCACTTTACATTTGGCTGGAATTTTAGATGTAATTCTAAACAAAATTAAATGTATGTAGTATTCTAGCCCGATGTTCCGCTATATCTGCGGGATCTTTGTTTACACTCGGTACTTGCCTAAGAGGATTGTAGGACTCTTTGAACAAATAATTGTTTAATAAAACGGGAAAATGTTTTGCTTAGGGGCTAGAGTGACATAACTATTTTTTTGTACAGCTGTGACTGGGTGGACATCACTTCCCAAAATATGCGACCTCAGGAGAATGAGTTCGTCAATTCAAAAACTTTGATTGAAAACATATAGATGTGTTAGGAGAAACGCTGAAACTCATTTAACGTTGGCTAGCTAATAAAAATTAGTCTTATTGAGAACAGCTTGCTGAATTAGGACGTGCTGTGATGGCTCATTATTTATGCTTCATGTTCAATACATTGACATGTTACGCCATGACGCTCATATAACAAGACACTTCAGGAAAATGTGCATTCAATTTTGAAAAAAATTGGACGATATAAACATATCGTCCACGTTTATACGGCATTTCATTGAATGCCCACGGCTTCAGGCTTTGGACAAGGACATCGATCAGTCAGTGAGTGGTGCAGAGATAGTATACTAATCTCTTCTTCTGTGTTTTTCAACAAGCAGAATACTCTTTTCTAAAAACGCTGATTTACGACTATCAAATTATTCGAGTGGTGTACCAACAAATGCTCCTATGTGACTGAAATACCATAGTTTGCAATAGGCATAATCTTGATATTTAACTGTTGGAGAGCCGTCTGTAGAGTGCAGATTATCAAACTATTTGAGTGGTTGTACCAGCAAATGCTCCCATACGACTTAAATACCATCGTTGGCAATATGCATAATCTTGATATTTAACTGTTGTAGAGTGCGGAACTGCTTCTATTTCTAATTGTGGCTGTAATAACTAACGCACAAATCGACTTTTTCCGTAATGTGTAAGCAGCAAAGCTGTCCCCCGGCTTGAGATGATGATTCCGAGGTAAATGAAGTGGGGAACACAGTCAACATGTTGTCCACTACATATCAATAAATTTCCATGTAAAAGACGCCCACCATGCCGAAACTTCACTGTCACGGTCTTGTTCACGTGTATCAACACATCACTAGTCTTATAGCACCGTTATATACCACTCTATGTTGTAAAAGCAGCCTGTATACCGGTTCGTGTTTTACTGTGCGAGAACCACATCGTCGGTATAAAGCACAATGTTTACAGCGGGATTTTTATCCATTAAGGCGATTGGTAGATCTCCTATTAACGCTGAACGTAGTAGAGGATTGCCAAGATCGCCCTGCGACATACCGGTTATCTGTTTGAACGAGACATGTTGACATAATCCGCCATCGAGCTTTATCACATTCGTTAAAAGCAAGGCTCGGAGCAATGCAAGCGTACGTTGTCCCACAAATGCTTTAGCTAGCTCTGTGAGGAAGATATTACGGGGTGGTGTCAAACGTGGCCTTGAAATAGAAAAAATATCGCGGACCTTCTTTTAA
This sequence comes from Dermanyssus gallinae, assembly GCA_003439945.1. Lineage (NCBI taxonomy): Eukaryota > Metazoa > Arthropoda > Arachnida > Mesostigmata > Dermanyssidae > Dermanyssus > Dermanyssus gallinae. The sequence continues at coordinate 39,571 of QVRM01002895.1, read as the reverse complement.
ACTCAAGTTTTTCTCCAATTGAAGCAGTTGACGATATGCGGTCATAGTCGACCTGCCTTTCCTAAAGCCGTGTTGATGCGGGATGCTCTTAGTTGCCGCTAGAAAAACGTACATTTTTTGTCAACGTCTTCCCACGATAATAACGACCTGGCTTAGGCAGTTTTGCTTCAATATGCGCCGCCATAATAAGGGACTCTGAATATCGCCTTCCCCCTTGGGGATCATCTTTAGTATGCATTCGATCCACCTGTTTGGCCTTTTTCCCTGTTCCAGGCTCTCGTTGAGTAAGCACGTTGTTACGGGCATCGGTAGAAAGTGACCGCAGCAAGGATGAACGCTGCGATGATATAAAAGTCTTTTGTGCTGCTCTTCTACGTCACGGGTCGCAATTAAGCAACTTCATTACTATATATATATATATATATTTGTATATATATATATATATATGTATATATATATATATATATATATATATATATATATATATATATTTGTATATATATATATATATATATATATATATATATATGCTCAAAGGAGGCGTTACTTCACCCACGTTGTCGGCGTTTTTCTTTTGAAGACACGATAGCGAGGGTTTTCGAAACGTGGACAGGTTTCGCGTGTCAATAGGCGACGATAGAAGAACGGCACCCGCTATGGGCGCGACCTAGCAGTGACAGTCATATCAGTTGAGCTCACACATGAGATAGTATGTGCATATGCAACATCGGCGAGATGTTTAATGTCGTTATCAAGTTAAACGCGTTTTTCTTGCCGGCTTGCAGCTACCAACGAAACTAGCTGGAGGATCACAGAGCACGGTTTGCTGTTTAGCATGCGGCGAGGCCCGCCGGTGCGACGTGACCCCCGCAACTACATATAGTATGGCCAAGACGCTCATAAGTTGCTAATTGCCCTGGCAAACATTTCAGTCAGCAGTCTGTTCTTTTCCTAGTTTTATGACCAACTACAGAACGCGCATTATAGTAAGCAATGTAAGTCCAAATAGAAAATGTTCGAACGTATGCATTATTTATGCATGCTTCGATGGACAAAGTTTGCGGCAGAATGATGACCTCGCATTTGAACGGTCGAGTATTCGATTTCTACAGCCATTACTTTTGAATTTGTCGGCGTGCTTCTGATAGCTAAAGCAAATGTCGAACGGATGAACTTACACCGGCCATGGCTAAATTACGATTGCTACAAATGTATTTTTTCACAAATGAATACCTTAAAAATGTGTTTCTTTGAACTACTCAGTCCGTTGTGTCGGATCACGTCGTGCCGGTGGGCTGATATGTATAGTTTTTTTTTCAAAAAATTACAATGGCCTATGGTAGTCAATAACAGCGTAGTACATTATGCATTGGGGAGTTAGAAATGCCTGTCTACTGTGTACAGAGCGTCGACACAGGTCACTGTCATATGAATACCATTGAGTACGTACCGCTGTGTAATGTAAGTTCTTTGTTTATGCAAATTACAACTATTTACATGCTGTATTTGTGTGACTCAAAAATACATTGTGCTTTCTTTATTCAATACGTTTTTTTTGCGTTTTTTATGTTTCTGTATATATATATACACACATTAATATTTTTTTGAGAACTCAAGCATTGTAAGATGCAGTTCCGATAAACCATTGTTATTCACTATATATATATATATATATATATATATATAGTGAATAACAATGGTTTATCGGAACTGCATCTTACAATGCTTGAGTTCTCAAAAAAATATTAATGTGATAGAAAGGTGATATAAAAGAATACATGTCCCCATGATCCCTTAGTCTCTATCTCTCTATCTCTATATAAATGTATATATATAGAGATAGAGACTAAGGGATAGAAAGAGAAGTTCTTTCTACGCTTAACGGCAAGTGATATATTGTTGCAGAGGGTCGTCACTCAATTATATCATTTTTGCTGACTGCAGTTGTTTATGCCTCAACCAACCTTCGGCTTCGATAGGGCCTTTTGAAGGTTAGCTTGGCTTAGCTTCCGCCGTCGTGACAGCATTTAGTAGGATGCCACTCCGCGCTTGCAAACACTCCGTAAGCTGACGCCGTTGCCTATATATATATATATATATATATATATATATATATCTAAGACGACTAACGAGTGTGCAAACGTAGTGCATAGCAATATTTTATATATATATATATATATATATATATTTAGTAAACTGCGGCAGCTAAATTAAATGTAGTATCCAATAAAACGCAAATATTTGCATGACGTTTTTTGCGTTTGCTGTCTGAGGAGATTCCTCACGAACGTATTTATTCAATGTTACTGCCGTTTGCTCGAATCACTGCTTCAATTCTAGACCTAGAGCCCTTACAAGTATTATGCAAAACCTGCTTTTGACAAGGCTTTTGCTCAGTAATGTGGTTCAGAGGTTTTAAATAAAATTTGAACTGCCGAAAAGCGATTTTGTTTTTGTAATCCTGTTAGGGGCCCGTCCAGTAATAATAATTACTGATATTTGCTAATATTTTTCAGACCTATTTGCTCGATCAGCCATGGATGTGTGTTGGTTCTACTGAAAACGAGCTCTCGTTGGATGCCAGACAAGACGCATAATAAGGCATATAGTTAACACCTTCTGCTACATTGGGGGTAACTTTTCGATGAAGAGCACAGTCTTTGAAAAACGCATCTCCGAACGGGTGGGAAAAGTCTAGTCTCAATGTCGACAACATCTAACAATACTCTCTGAGGACGCTGCAAGAACTTTTGGTCTGAAAGTTGCTTCTGTAACAACCTACGTCATCCCGGTCATAGAGGAATATTTTTTTAACGAGGTCATTTATTTATTATATACACAATTACGATGGTATGCTGTTTCATACATTTACAAATATTTGCAAGGAGGATATACTAATTTAAACCTACTCAGCATATCACAGCTAAATAAGCTAGATAAGCCGGTTTACTTACCCTATGCTATTAGCTATATATATATATATATATATAGATTTATATATACGTATGGTGCAATAAATGACTATGACAAACGCATAATGTATATTTTTAGGCGTTTGTCAAGCTAATCTGTGATAGGTTAGACGTTAGCTGCAGTTGCCTGGCTCGTAAAAGGCCACTCAGTGCATTTAATAATAAATTGATAGCAGTTTAAGTGCTGAAATTATTAAATAATATATTAATTAATTGCTCCAACTACATTATTATTATTATCAAATTATAACTTTTAGACAGTTCGCCAAGATTTGACCTACGCCACACCCTGTATATATATATATATATATATATATATATATAGTGCGTAGCAGTTGCCAACTACGATTCTCTGGATGACGGTAAGCAACAAGATGAGAAGCAGAGTATGTAGGAATTAGGAGAAATACGCTATGTTATACAAGGGCACAACAACGACCACTACTCAACAGCAACACTGGGAAAAACCATGCGACCGTTAAGATATGGATGTGACGCCTGCTCGATGGGTTGGCTGCGGCTATGCGGTTATTTTACAGGCAGTATTGGCTGCTCAACGAACTTGGCCACCATGCAGCAAACCTGCCCGTTACATTGCGACCTGGCCCGCGACACGGCGGCGTGTCCTGTGTGCGTCTGTCCGCCCTGCATCATTTGTCCCGAGCCGTGCTACGTTGGAAGCATCACCGGAGGTCTTCAAGGTGAGATCACGGTGATTTTCGTGTCTTCTGTCAGTAAAAGCGCCACTCGCGTGACAGTCTTCTTCGGTGAAAGCAAAACAAAGGAGAGTCGATAGCGCGCGATATGCGTGACCATATAATAATAATAATAATAATAATAAAGAGAACAAGAGTGACGTTATGTTAAGCTCCCAGCATACGCACATGCGCATGCATTGCTATTAGCCTATGATGTCAAGATAATACCGGATCGGAAACGTATAGTGTAAAAACTAAATTGAAAATAGGCGGCTCTGCGCAGGACGTCCAGGTGTCATGGCCGGCTTACGCACAGCGGCAAGTAGCATAGAAGAGCGGGGCTTCGACACTTGATGAGGTTGTTTTTTGCAGCCGCCGCCGCCGATAATTGTGTGTTAAGGGGCGCTTCTGCTTTGCGTGGTTCCTGGACTTTGAAAGTTGCCGTTGCAACCTACGTGTTTGTATCTGTGCAACCCTTGCGTCAAGACGATCAAATATCAAATAGCTTATCGTGTTTGTCTGGCATAATAGACGGTTTAATTTTTGTTACGGCTTTTAGAGAGCCTGTAGTTGAGCCAGTTTGCTGACCGTCTTTTGCGAGTTCATGAATGTCGCTTACCAGAATATGTATCTGGTCGTTCATACACCTCAACTTGACAACTCAAATTTGGGTTTTGTGATAGGTTAGACGTTAGGTGCAGTTGCCTGGCTTGTAAAAGGCCACTCAGTGCATTTCACTAATAAATTGATAGCAGTTTACGTGCTGAAATTTTGGATTTGTGAAATGTTAAAAATAGAGACATACGTACGTAGACTCTTACATCTGCTAACTAATTGAATAACTAATTAAATAAAATGATTGAAGACGAATCGTAGTTTGAAGTATCGCTGCGTCAGCAGTCCTATCGAGTAGCGTAGTGGTGATTTATTGCTGCCGAAGGGAGGGCTCCGTTCCTCAGAGCTTATTTTCGTTGGCTTTACATAAGTAGCCTGTTGTCGTTGAGAAGGTAGACGTCCAAGGGCCAACGCCGATTACAAGGCGAATTCTGCTGCTGTACCATGGTAACCAACATTTGAATCAAAAGTGCCTTTATCCATAAGAATTGGTATATATCAATCCAATATAAAATGTGTTGCAAAAAATTTGCAACTCATGTTTTTTGCGATAATTTCGGCTTGGTTTATTTGAATGGCTTGAATTTTTAAGCGCATGATGTACATGACGAAACATGAGTATAGTGTTGATTTCATTGCAATCTCAAGATCGGTTCATACAAAAAATAAAAAAGTGTGAAAAAACAGTGTTGCAAAATATTAGCAACAATAACATGCTAACAACACAGCTCTTGTTTGTAAAGGATAGTCGATACCACAGCTGATATTCGATCCCAGGGATCAAATGTCAGGAATATTGTCTAGCTAAATCAATCGTTATATAGCTGCAAAATATTCTACAGTTTAGTCGTTGTTCCGAACTAACGACGAATCTTATGTTTAAACCATGGGTCGTACAAAGGATCTTTCGGATAACGAAAAGACAAGAATTGAGGCATATGCTGAGCTCGGTCATACAGTAACTGCTATAGCAACCAGATTAGGACGGCATAAGAGCACCATCAGCAGGTTCTTACACCCTGGAGTGAACCAAAGGTGCAGATCTAACAGCGGGCGTAAGCCAGTTTTGACTATTCGAGATCGGCGAAGGATCATACAGTTGGCTACTCATGACCAAATGTCTTCTTCCAGGATCAGGACTACTTTGGGAGTGCCAGTGCACCGATCCACAGTGTACCGAGTGTTAAGTTCTGACAAAAACGTGCGATACGCGAAAAGGAAGCTTATGCCGCGACTGCAACCGAAGCACATTCTCGCACGGCGTGAATTTTCGCATAGATACCAAACTTGGGATAACGAGTGGAAAAACATCGTCTTCTCGGATGAAAGGAAATTTAATCTCGATGGCCCTGACGGCTGTCAGTACTATTGGCACGACTTACGGAAGGAACCTAAATGGTTCTCGAAACGTGTGGCCGGTGGTGGCTCTGTGAAATATTGGGGCGCGTTTGGATATAATGGGAAGTCTGATCTAGTCGAGATTGTGGGCCGAAACAATTCTGACATGTACCAGCGCATTGTCGGTTCCCAGTTAGAAGCCCACTTCAGAAGAATTGGGGGATCTGACGCAGTTTTTCAACAAGACAACGCCACGTTTCATACCTCGGCTAGCACTATAGCCTTTTTTCAAGAACAAGGAGTGCCACTTTTTGACTGGCCGGCATTAAGTCCAGACCTGAATCCTATTGAAAATCTTTGGGGACATTTGGTAAAGCAGATTTACGCAAATGGTCGACAATATAATCATTTGTCGGACCTCAAAGAAGCTGTCCAGCAAGCATGGACTAATATTCCACTTTCGTACTTACAACAGCTCATTAACTCCATGAAAGACCGAGTTTACGATTTGATTCAGAAGAAGGGACGAAAAACCCGTTTCTAGAATAAAATATGTAGTTTCAAATGAGTCATACAGCCCTGCTAAGAATCGAATACGCTGTGAGGCGCTGTTGTTGCTAATATTTTGCAACACTGTTTTTTCACACTTTTTTATTTTTTGTATGAACCGATGTTGAGATTGCAATGAAATCAACGCTATACTCATGTTTCGTCATGTACATCATGCGCCTAAAATTTCAAGCCATTCAAATAAACCAAGCCGAAATTATCACAAAAAAAACATGAGTTGCTAGTTTTTGCAACACACTTTATATTCAAGCTTATATTGAAGATAGTACAGCCGAGCACGCTAACTTTATTTACAACACAGTAAGATGCATCGACGCTCTCATAGAATATGTCTCTAGGACTGTAGGAACAGAAATACATATGAAACACCAGCTGGATTGAGCCAGCCTATTATATAGTAGTGGTTATCATGTGCAATAAGATCCACCTCGGTTTAATGAATTATCAAGGACAAAATACAATATACGGGTCAGCATTAGAGAGAGAGAGAGCGATGGGCATAGGTGTCAAGCGCAATTCGCCAAAAGGTAACAGTTGCGACGACAATAGTGATGTGCTAATCGTTCAACTTTTTTTTTTTTTTTTAACCTGAGGTTGAAGGTAAATCTTGCATAAGACACCGGGCGATACGTTGGGTATTCGCCGCGGTAGTGTCAGATTCTTACTGACTAAACCCCCAACCGGTAAGTATCTTGGGGATGCCATTCCGTACTAAAGTTGAATATTACTTCGAATAATCGTTCAACCTACCACCCTCACAGTGCCTTTTACGGAACGTAGACTCTCCTCATGAAACCTCAGAGGAGAATGAGTTTCTTAAGTATGACACATTGTTTTTAACCGAAACCTTTCTGGCAGATTGTCATAATATGCCTCGATGTTTAATAATACGATTTTTTCGTATTATTAAACATCGAGGCATAGGCTCGTTTATGGACTAACAGTAACACCTGAAGAAAGAGGACAACCCATGTGGGGTGTCAGGTATAGGGGTGCAGACGGTAGAATAATATGCCAGCCATTATACTATGCATCTTACAGCACAGTAAGAGGCATCGTACAGTGGTCGAGCAGAATGACTACTATCGTATTTGTGTTTATTGTCCACCTGGGAGATACGTAGATCAAGTCGGTTAATTTATGACATTTTGTACCAACAACATGTACCAACACAGACGGGACGTGGATGTGCCTAAAGCCGAGCGTCTAAGTCGATCACTAAAAGGCCAACTAGCTTTGCAGCTTTTCGACCCTCATAACAAGATACATGGCGTAAAAATCATATATTTTATATTGCAACGTTTTAGCCTATATCATTCTTATAATTAAAACACGGCGAAAACTAAATGCAAAATACGTTAAGTCAGAGGACAGGTTTTGCCCAGGGGGACTTTAGGCCGCCAGCTTTTTCTGTTATCCTATACATAACGAAACTCTCAAAATTGTTAGACCATTTAAGAACGTCTCGCACATACTTAAGACCTTGCCATACTAAACAGATCCCTAAATCGTCTGCAATTTCATCTTAACAAGATCGCAAAATGTATGTGTAGCACAAAACATCTTAAAAGTGTACATGGCCGACCTTTCAAAATTGTTTTTTGTTTCATTATTTTTATCTTACCTCGGAGTTACCTTGATCCAAAAGCTCTCTTTCAGCACGCACATTAGAAAGCTTTATCACAAACAAAAGCGACAATATGTTCGCTAGGTGATCTGCATGACATTTTATTCCCAACTGTAATAGATTGTTTGCCCACAATCACGCTAACTTGCATGAAAAGCTTGGGCAATGTGAACTCGCGTTATACTAAGTAAATACTTACTAAGGACGCCTCGACCACCTTTGCGGCTGGTCGAACTGTGTAAGGAGCGAACCTTGACGCTAAACAAACTACGATGTAAGCCTGAGGCACTTTATCGCGTATTTAGAGAAAAAAAGGGAATTAAAGTTCGTCATCAGAAGTTACATTGTAGGCTTGACCTTCGGCAAAGAAAGAGCCCCTTCTTCAAGGAGCCGTATTTTGATAAATTGAGTCATGTGGCATGGATACAACTACCAAATTGTTTTAGCGGCGCTGATTATGTATGCAGCTTTAGTGGATATTGCGATATTGAATGCTATCATATATTTGAATGCAACGAAGTCCTTAATGGCAATGTCTTTCTATCTACCGCCAATCGTATGGTAAAGTAAACCAACGCAACTAGATGGTCTCCTAGCAAGATTTGAACACGGAACTGTGTAACTCATTAAAGTAAATAGTTTTTTTTTATAATAGAGCATGGTCTTTGAGACGACTTGTTTCGGAGTAAAAGTGATATTACTAGAATCCGTGACACTGGTGTTGTTGCCCGACATAGAAGCACAAAATGTGCAATTGCGAGTCAACCAGTCCTTCTATTCAGCTAAACTAAGCACATGGTGCGTCCGTAATAAAAGTCTGCTTCCTCTGAAGAACATAATGCGCCGGCCAGAAGACGAGACATGATTGTTTAGAATAGAATTCGCAAAAAAAGTTTGTTCATTAGCTTTCACGACCAATAATACCTCAAGCTCATAAACTTTCGGCCAGGCTCGCCATGAAATGCGCCTGAATGTATAAGTTTTGAGCGCGTTTTCGTATGGTCGTATGGTCATGATTTTGAGGCATTTTGCGTGAAGGCTGATCAAGAACTTACTTTTTTGCGAATTATTTTTTAAGGGTCCATATCGCATCTTCTGGCCAGCATTATGTGTTCTTCAGAGGAAGTAGAAATAACGAACGGTTTCTCACAGAATATATATATTGAAGATTGTAGTAGGTTTCGACGTTGCATATACATATCATAGTATATTCTATTCCTGAGATGCGTACACATAAGCATACATTTTACACGTCAGACTCCCATAGTTGGCCCTCATGTAAAAACACGCCTTAGAAAGGCCTAAGGTTCCCGCGCGCAGTGATCCATCGTTATCTAAGCATGTCTATATGTGTTGGACCCACAGGCGAATGTCCTGGATGTGCACCGATGCAGGCGTGCATGGGACCATTCGAATTTATCGGCGGGGCCGGATTTTTCCGCTCTGCTGTTCCGCGCCCACATGCCGCCGATTTCGCTATGGTTGGCGTAAGAAGACCGACATAGCGCCTGCTATGAGTCAACTTCCCCTGTCCCTAGCATGATGATGCGGGCTATTCGTGATACACTTGCAGGACCGGTCTCTCATTACTCATTGAGTTGTAATAAAGTTTGATTGCCGTCTGAATAAGCTATTATTAATACGAGTCGTTCAATTTTTTTAACACTCCAGCACAGATAAATATTTACGCTTTTACAAGTATATATATATATATATATATATATATATATTTGTCAGATCCAAAGGACCCCTTGAGAGAAGTGGGGGGGCACCACCCAAGCAACACGCCTAGCTTGGGTGGTGTTTCCGCTGTTTCGTCTTGGAGTTTACTTATCTGGGTGTTAAGGTGACGCCAGACGGCACTTCTTTCTCGGCCCACATATCTCAACAAATTAATAGCAGCATCTTCGCCAGGACTTCAGTCTCGGCTCTACTAATTACAGCTCTAATACTGTTCAACCTGAAAGTCTCGGTGGCATCATATAGTTTCACATGAGTCTGGAAACATTTATTCACTTCGCAGCTTAGTGCTCTCGACACGGTAAAAGCAACGTTCTTTAGGGGAGCTTTGGGCCTTCCTAGAAACGCACAAAACAGGCTAGCTTATCGTCTGCCGATAACGACGCCGTTCATCGAAGATCTGGTAAACCGCTTTCAACTTCCGACTACGGCGTCACTGCGAGAGTTCCGTGGGCACTTTGAGCAGAAGATAAGAGGAGTGCCACAGGCATTCTACAAAACATTGGCAATGTCGGACAGTGCATGAATGGAACCGCTCTTCGAGCAGCGTCGCGTTCTCGCCCGCTTCTTCGTCCACGGGTTTCACCACAGACTGTGCCATCGCACTGGGTCCCAGTACCTTTTCGATCAGTGTCACTGTACATTTTGCACCAAATATCATTACGGAACATGTCGGTCAGCACCAGCTATCTGGGTGTTGAGTCGGTGACATTTCCGGAGATACATATGCAACATATTTTAAACATTTCCACGAAATACGGAAACTAATACCGTTTTCGGGACTCAATGAACACGTGCAACGTAATGTAATGAACAATACCGAAAACTAATAGAAAAATAAATTAATTAATTAATAATATTAATGCGTAATTCATGAAATTTTAATGAATAAGCGTTTTCACTGTTAGTTAATGTTATCAAATCATTTGGTGTCAGTCCATGGCACCTATAATCGAGCCCGCGTTCCCTTTGCGAGCAGTCAAGAACATGCTCTGGCACAGAAACATCTCTATACGCCAGTCGCTCGTAATATCTTTTAAATGTTTTACGATAACACTCGACAAGTTTGCGCTACCCACTGCTTGTAGCACTGCCCAGTGTCTCTAGAGCAATAGCCACGACGATTTTGCTCCTTCACAGCTTGCGATGCTTTCTTCCTTTTTTCGAATCTGCGTGTTCTGCGACCCGCCCACGCTCGACAGAGTTTTGAATACGAAGGTATGATTATGCCGCCGTGCATGAGACAGTTACGGATCTCAGACAACAACAGACTCTTTCCGTGTGTTACCGTAGAGAGAAAGGTAACCTCATCAGGTCGTAACTCATTGCTTCCCCACTTAGCCTTTTTAGGGGATTAAACAGTTTTGTCATTTAAGGATAGGTTAGCATCAACATGGACACAAACAGATAAGCTGTACAGTTGGCACAACGATGAGACTAGCAGAAGATAACAGAGAAACAACTATTTACCGCGTGCAGTTGTTGATGGTTATATTGTTTCACGATTTCGGCAGGGTATGCAAACTGCAAGCATCTACATATTCTCTCCGATCACCCTACCTCCACCCGCCCTGATGCTGTTTGCCTAGATTGCCGGAGCATGTGGGCAACACCCCGCAATTGTGTCCCGCAGCGTATCATTATCGCTCGCCGGGCCATGCGTGGGCGTAATGCCGGCCAATTGTCAATCTTGTCCAGGCCAGCTCTTTGCCGTTTAGGTTGTTGTTGTTGTTCCTGTTTTTGTTGTTGTTGTTGTTGTTGTTGTTGTTGCAGTAGCGATGTAGTTCTTGTGGTGCTCACGGTCACGCGGTTGCTGACCGGTGACGGTGATTATCGCCTGCCGTAAGTTAAATTAAATACAACTTACACAATGAGCAGACGAACTTGACTGGATTCCGCTTTTTGTTTTCACTGAATCACCGGTCCGGTCATGGTCGCAAATGGATAAAAGCCCGCTGCAGTGCCTACCATACATACGGCTGCCCGGTGAGTATTATCCGAACCGCTTAGATAGAAGCTAAAGACAGCAGCAGAGCAACTACCTTGACAGCTATAGAAGAATTCGACCGAAAGCCGCTTCAAAAAGTGACGGCGCCTTAACGACCTTTTGTGCTTTTTGTTCCACTTGCTTCCCTGCCCGTAAGCGTACGGCCAAGTCAACTATACCGACCATAAAATGTTTCGATTTAGTCTGTTTCTCGACAGGCTTGTTGTTACCTTTTGATCATTTATATATATATATATATATATATATATATGCATGAAGATCGTTCCACTAACATTAAACTGCCTGGCAGTTAACAATCTAATGAAGTCGTCTGAAAATCTGTTTAAGATATGTACTTGAACAATGAAGCACTGGCAGGCGACACCTCCGCAGTCGTTATTTTGATCACGCAGTCGATTTCAAAAAAAGTAACAGACCTGACCCTGCATCTCTCGAACTACAATCTGTTTATTAACCATTTTCGAGACCACGCCTAGGTAACCGGGCTGCAAGATACTCAGAGCGGACGACGTAGAGTTCCTAGGAGCGCCCTTACAAGGAAGTAACGCTCCCATAGTGCAGAAGCGGCTGGGTATACTGAGTACTGCCTTTCCTTGATAGGATATATTACATAATAGCTTTATTAACCCATGGTTGGTTTGAGATATTGCGCGTACAGAGAAAGCACACATTTACATATACATATATTCATCACGGTTCTAAAAGTCGAGTCAACGGAACCGTTCTATCGCATCGTTAAAGGTGATATAAGTCACACTGTCTCCCGCAAAGTTTGCACAAGCATAACGAGGAAATTTCATGGAACTTCTCTCGAATACAGATTTTCATGTGAAAGCCATGTACAGCAAATCGTGCAATTAGGTGTCTATTCTCATAGTTGCAGCGCTTCCATGAGGTACACGTCATTGCCTGGGTTTCATAAAAGAGCGGGTCAATGTCTGCCATCTTATTCTCCCATTCAGACATGTACTCGTTGAAAGCTGCCTTTTTCGGTAACACGTGCATTTTTTGTAAATTCTCAACAAATAACGGAGTCGACGCAAGTAAATAGACTAATCTGTTGAGACTAGTGCGGTGGACTCTTAGCGCCTTTTTTAGAAAAGCGGCCTTGATTTGGTCAAGCGCCTTAAAGTTTAACTTCGTCAGATGCGGCCATATCACCTGTATACCGTAAGAAGCAGTAGGCGCAATCTTCAGGTTAAAGAGATGAACGGCAAGTCCATTGATAGTTTATGAGGGTCTCGGATACTATGAAATGACTGTAGTCCTTTCCGAATTCGTTCATCAATGTGCATCGAGAAGTTCGTACCTCGAGTCGAGAACATAACCCCTAGGTATGAGAAGTTCGAGACAAATTCTATAGATTTTGAACCTAACCGTAGTTCGTCGATTCCAGCCAATTTCCCTCCACGTCTAAACTTCATTGCCTTTGTTTTATTTAAATTTATTTCCAACTGGTTTCGATGAACGTAATGCTGCAAGGTCGCAAGGGATTGTTGCAAATGGAATCGACTGCGAGAATATAGCACCAAGTCGTCTGCATACATAAGGACGTCTACCTGCGAGTGCCGACTCCGTATCTCTTCAGGAAGGTCTTTCACCAGCACCGAAAACAGCAGGGGGCTAAGATTATCACCTTGGGCAACACCAGTGGTCTGTAAGATCGCCATGTGTTTAGCGCCTCCGTCATCTATAATAACTTGTCCTTCCTGTAAAATACCTTTAATGAGCTCCAATATATTCAATGATATCCCGCAAAAAGCCAGCTTGTCAAGTATAATTGTTCGTGCGGCCGTATCAAAGGCCGCTTTAAAATCTACAAATACAGCAAATAGATAAGCCCCTTTAGTTCGAAGTGCCCGTTGTATCGAATTTAGAAGCACAGCACATGCTGTCATTGTTGACCGGCCCCTTCTGAAGCCATGTTGTTGCTCCGGCAGCTTTCTGTTAATTTCAAGAAAACGTTCTAATCGACGGGCTAGGATAGCCGATAGAAGTTTGTAGATTGCGCTCTTCTTTGCGATACCTCGGTAAGACGACGGTGCCATCGGATCTCCTTTTCCTTTAGGGATAATGCTAAGAAGACTGGTTTTCCATTCCGAGGGTAGTTGGACCGTTTTCATCACCTCGTTAAAAAGTCTGGTAAAACAAGGCGCAAGGTGAATCGCTTGCTTGAGATGCTCATTTGTGACCAAATCGAGCCCCGGGGCCTTCCCGGACAGTGCTTTCATTATTACACCTCTTTCTTCGTATTAGATTTTGGAAATGTCCTTTTACCTACGCTAGCTGTGCTAATGACTGCGTATCACGTTTTCTCTGACTGCATATTGCTAACTTGTTTCAGTATTCACTGTCAAACCAGAGCGTATGTCTTGGTTTTACACTTGTGTGTCTTTTTGCCTGCAGCTAATTGATAGCCCAGTATATTGACCTCTTATTATCATTATTGCTCGAGTGTCGCTGATAATAATAATAATAATAATAATAATAATAATAATAATAATAATAATAATAATAATAATAATAATAATAATAATAATAATAATAATAATAAATGTGCATGAATAATAAAAAATAACAAAATGAATAGAACCACGCCGCGGTATGCCCGGCGGTTAGGTCTATAGCAGAACTAGCAACGCGCTAGATTGTTGGTGTCTCGAAATATTTTGATGTAACATAAACACATTTACCCAGTTTGGGTGTTAATAAAACAAATAAATGTGCATGAATAACAGTTAGTTATGCTTCTTGTAAGCAGATTCAATTTTCTAAGAGGGCAAAACAGTGCCCGTGGTTGTGCTGTTACCACAAGGTCCGCTCAGCTAAAGCCATTATATATATATATATATATATATATATATATATATATATATATATATATATATATATATGAATTCTGGATTTTAATAGTTGAAATGAATGATATAGCCATAATAATATGTTTGGCTAAATTAGCGCATAGTTGAACAAATTTTCTCACATTTTTGAGGATCTCAGAGAGCATAAGCTGTGTGCGTTCTGGTGTTAAAACCTTATGATCTACGACCAAAAGTCAGCCATTTTTGTCGTCTTCTTTCATTTGCTTTTCCTGCAGTGTCATCGTACAATTTGTGTTGTAGGGCGTAATCCATGTAGAATTTGTTGTATGCGTTTCAGTTCATGTTTCAAATGTATTCACCCTAAATCGGTAGTATAGTACGTTCAATCGTTCATATGACATTTTGTAGGCTAACAATATTGTTGACACTTGACTGTAGTAACGATGTTTCGGCAAACGAGTAGTTTACGTATGTGGTAACGCCCGATATTGTAGCTTCCACAATATTTGCACACACAGTCGTCGATTCTATAAAAATGTTCTTTTCAGCATAGGAGGTTACTGTAACCATGCCATGATGTTTGGCATATTTTAGATCTGTGATGAATCTGCTGTAGGCTTCTAGAGTTGGTGTACTGAACGTTATCTTGTCCAGTGCGAAATCTTCTACTAATGTGCGGCATGGTTCTCGTGTGAGCTTTGCCGATGCATTCTTTGGCAAGCCCAACGTGCGCTTCACCAAGTTAGATTATTGTATCTATGTTTTTAGGATCTGACATTGTAAAATAGGGCGGCAACATGGTCTTCTAAACGAACAATCTACGTCCGACGCTGTTGCCTTTATTTTAGACGTAAAAAGCTGCCAAGATAAGAAAAGTTTACGCATGCTGCTTTTATTTGCAATTTAAAAATTGAATTTGATTGATTGCCTTGGAGGGGACGAATTCTATAGAATAATTCGAGCACAATTTTCTCTGGGGGGAACTATGGCGACCTGCTGCAAGTGAACTTAATTGCTATCAAGAACGGGGCTTATGTTGTCCGCACACGCCTGCAGCATGCAGAACTGTTGCCGTTCAGGGCAACTCTGCAACTCCGTTCTGCTTCATACTATATACAGCTAGCTGGGCAAACGTCCGCCGGACTGTGAAAGAGCCCCGCGCACTTTAGGCCGACGACTCAGAAATTCTTGCAAAGACACAAAACCCTTTGCAGCTTTATCTACGGGAAGCCATTGGGATTGATGCCAAGAAAACCAACACAGTCAACTTGCCAAAACAACTCTATATTATCAAGGGGTAATAACTCTCATTCAGCAGGCGTAAAGAAGAGATGACAAGAAGCCGCCGCTGTCATGATTTCTTGTGGAAGTCGTTATTAACATAGAATTAATAGAGGGGCTAAACCTATTTAAAATAAAAATACTCCCTATAGGATATTGTCGCCACGCAATTGCCTCTTATTTTACAAAATCGGATCTCAAAGACATAAATAAAATAAAGCTTCTTAATTTGTAAAGCGCACGTTGGACTAAGCGAAGAACGGGCGCGCATTAGTAGAAAATTACTGAACAGGACACCGTTCTGTATATATATACTTCGAGGCCTACAGAGGATTTAGAGAAAATTGCAATATGGAACTTGTAGTGGGTCACTAAGATAAGGAGTCTGCATTTTGCAGTGATATATGGAAATTCTCACTATAAAACAGATCTATAATTTGCCGAACAACATTGCATGATAACCAATATTTTATATTTATATATACCAATATTTATATATAGTACAGAGGCTGTATACTTTCGAGTGTATTTGCAAGTACTCATGAATAAAGCTATGTGTTTCATTCATATGCGTTAAAAATGTATGTGAATATTGCGGAGAGTGCAATAGCGGACACTACAACAAATTCAGCAGCTTGTTTATTGAAATATCGTCACATAGCCAAGTGTCAACGATATTGTTAGCCTAGAGGATGACATATACTACTGTATTACACTACCAATTTATGGTAGATAAACTTGGATATACATTCATTAATTTAAAAAGAAAATATTTGTCTGAAAATAATTCATTTTTCCTGCAAGTATTGTGTCGAATACAAAACAAAACGCCTGCGACATTATCGAATGTTCGCAAATTAAAGAAACACATCTAGTAACTCATGTAACTACTACCAATATGTGAACAAAATAAATAGATTAAAACATAATCAACGCTTATTTAAATATACAAGCAATATATATATATATATATATATATATATATATATATATATATATATATATATATATATGTATACACACACACATATATATATATATGTATATATATATATATATATATATATATAATCTAAAACAATCATCTCAATAACTGGCGAGATACGCTTTGCAGATCTCCAAGTCGAATGATCTGATCATTGTTGGTTGTTGCCTGCGGCCACCTCGCACAATAATGTATTTTGTCTATGAAACCTCCTCAATTCGATTAATCTATTTTCCCTTTGTTTCGATAGCAACAAAAATTACGCTCTTGTCTTGCGAGCGGATTCAAGACACAAGCTTTCTACTCGGGAAGCAACACTCAAACGGGCCAGTGGTCTCCTGCAGATCGACCTCCCCGGAGACGATATGGGTCTCCTTGTCGGCAAATTTGTTCCATCGTTGTGCCGCACGCACCATCATTACTCTGAGAATGTATTTGTGTGTGTATATATATATATATATATATATATTATATATATATATATATGTATATATATATATATATATATATACATATGCCGGCAAAATAATCTGAAGTGAAAGAGAACCACCAACGATGGTCTATGTTAGGTCCAACTGGAAAATATACCATGGCAAATATTATCCCGTTGGTCGCCCCTGTTTGGTCACTGCAAACGTCCTTCGAGCGTGTTTCACTGCCAAAGCAAAGCCGAGTACATAAACGTCGTTTCTGCATGTTGGCTCCAGCAATGCGCATGCATGTGTGCGCGTGCGTCTTGCTTCTCTGTGTGTAACTTTATGTGTATTGCCACCGAATAGTTATTAACCACAGCTTAGTTTATATGAAATTGCTTTTTGCATCTCCCAACAGTTTATCTTTTTAAGCAAGGTAAAGGAACTCTGGTTAAAGTACAACAGGCGTACTAGAGGTAAGTGCCAAAGCATACATATACAGGTATGCTCCATTATAGATGTCTCACAATTTTATTAACCAATTTATATTACAATCCTGTGTAAGTGAACGTGTTAACTTTCAGCCTATAACAGCCCTGGTGTGCACCATTCGGCAAGCGACCCCAAAACTGAGATCGCGTTGCCCCGCTGGACGTCAATGGAAAGTCTTTGGCGCAAAAATTGTGCGGCTCTCTTGTCCCCAGTAGTTATCTTTAATCGTTCGCCCAATTTAGTAAGTATTCTTTCAGTCAAGGGTCCTGGTGGTCCCAAGGTTTCGAAGGCCACTGGGCTGAAGTTATGGGCTCTTGCCAGTTCGGCATATTTGTTCATCTTGTTCGTTTCTGCTTGGGTCGCGGCGTGCCCAGCTCTAAGTGAACCGAAATGCTCCTATATCGGTATGCTCCTATATCGCATTGAGACTCTTGAATTGCATTGAAGGCTTGCATTAGAATTTCTCTATCCTGGTGTTAGCCAACGTCAGATAACAACAGGGTTGTTTGGCCCACTGTTTGACTTAAACGCGTGCGTCTGGTTCGAGATAAACTTTGGGGCCACTGTGGCACAAATTTAGCAACAAAAAAAAAACTAGCAGCCGTAAACTAAACGGGCAGATATAAAAAAAGCAACGAACTTCATACGGTTAAGGCAAGATGAATCTAAGCGAACTACTTATATGTATTTACTAATAGATATGCCTTCTGATATACGGCAAAACTGTGGACCGTTGTAAGAGAGGGCCCCACTGCACCTTCGGAGAAGAGATCTGCTGTAGCATGCAAATGTAAGTTTATAGAGTCTTTTAATTTTTTTCGAGGCGATATAGGGAATTGTAGAACTAATTAAAGCGAGTATTTTTTTCCAATGGAACATGGCCTTGAAGAAGTCTTGTTTCGGAGTAGGCGTTTGTGGGGGGGGGGGGGGAGGAATTTGTGACACTGCTCTTTGCGCCCGACTTAAGAGCACAAAATGTGCGATTGCGGGACAACCGATCTTCCAATAGGGTCATGTGGTTAAGTCACGCGTCAACTAGCAACCTAGCCTGGGTTCACCCAGGCCCTGAATCTAGGATGAAAAAGGTTCTTACACGGTGGCGGGGCGGCCCCGGAGCCCTTGTATAGAAATGAAGTCCCATTAGGCCTGCCAGATGTTAAGAGTTTGATTTCTTTCTTCTACATACTCGTTTTCTGGGCGCTCCCACAGGCGGCGTGGAGTGCTTTGAAATTCCAGGGGACTGCACAGGCCAAAACGAGAACTATGCTGCTATGCTGACTGTTTAATGGGCTACTGCGATTCTTAAAACAGCCTCCACTTGAGCTGTTTTGAGGGCAGCTCAAGCGGTGGACGTCCTTGTTGTCGCTGTAAGGGGTTGTTTTCCGCCACTCAAGCCAGTCTCCTACGTCACGAAGGTCTGGCCGAACCAAACGTTTTTGTCCTGATCGTTTGCTGCTTGATAAGGCGACGCGCCGAGCTGCAGTTCAACCGTAGACCAACTTGCTTGGCAAGCTCGGTGCCGATATTGTCGCGACTATTGTTGGCTGGGGCGAGAAGCGTTTTGACACGCCCAGCTGTTGTCTTTGTGCATCGACGTGTCCCCTAAACAAACTGCACGACATCTTCCATCACGCACTGTAGCCATGACAATGGCCGTTTTTTTTATTATGACAGCTGTAAAAGGGGCAGCTTTACACGGCCTTCATACGTTATGTTTCATGCAGACCCGCGTTTCAAACACTTCCTACATTCACGGGTTTTTAGTACATTTTGCCTACGCATCTCGACATGCCTGCTCCCAACAAAACAAGCAATTGGCATTATCCTGTTTAGGTCCGACGTGGACTTGACAGCGGCTGCCTTCTAAACGTTGCGCTTATCTGACCCATCGGACTCATAGAGGCTTGCGCCTTTAAATACTTTTCTGTAAAAACATAAAAATAGTTTTTAAAACAGGTTTCCCAAATTATCCCTTAATGACTCGTTAGTTTCTGCTAATAACATAAGCCGTAAAGGGGTCGTCGGATGGGATAGAGTTGTTGAGGTAGATTTACCTTTAGTATGAATTTGATCATTAATGCCAATGATAATGCTTTCAAAGTTATGGTTTACGGCACAGCCTCTGAATTTAATCTATTAAACTTTAGCATTTGTATTGTTATCACTGTATTGTTGGTATTGTCTAACAATCTGCGCGGACTTTGATACATATCTACCAATTTCATACATGTGTATCACGCACTATGGCTTGGGCCAACTCAAACCTGTGCAACAAATAACTCAGAGTTTGTCTGTAGCCACAGCTCTGCTTCTGCTTGCTATGGTATACGTTAATTGTTACAAGCGTGAGTTAGTAAACTTTCTTACTAGCGCAATGATAGCTAGAATCGAGAGGAAAGGGCTTAGTGAACGGAGCAGAGCAGCAAAGACTCACAACGATCAACGAGGCAGTGCTTTACAAACTTTTTTTCTACGAGTCCATTAGTAACTTAGGTAAATAGAATTATTACAAGCGGGTACAACAAGAAGAAATCAAAATACTATTTAAGGAGAGAATGTCAATTAGCACTTGGGCAGAAAAGCACCTGTATAAGTAGTTGTTGCGCCCTGTACGTAAGGACTGCCTCAGGAAACAGGAGATCTGCTACAGCACTTTTGCAGAGATTCTGCCAGAGCTGTACACCAGCTCGAAGGAAAATATTTACCGTGTGAATCCTTGCAGCCAAAAAAATAGATAAGGTATGAAAATGGGCGACACTAAATATTTTAATCTTTGAAAATAGGAAAATAGTCGAACCAGGAAGGCTAAATGGGAAAGCCTATTAAAGTGATTTAATAGAAGTGACACGCGTGTGCAACAGTGATAGTGATTCCTAAAGGTAAAAAAAATTAAACTTAGCCAATGACATGGAGAAGCAGTTGAACAATATTTATATTTTTTCTACAATTATGGCAAAAGGACTAGATGTATGTTTAGATGACAGAAGGGGATATATGGCAAAACCTGTCCAAGCCCCAAATTCCTTTATACGTGGTTTTAAAGGCTTTAGAATACCTTTAAGCTTTTGTTAGCAGCATTTAATAAGAAAAACCTTAGGCAGGTATCGGGGTTAGAATAGAAAAAAATAGTAAAACAAACAACGGCGGAGCCCAGGGTAACAGACTTAGTATTCTTGTAATTTAAGACAGACTTAGTATTCTTGTAACTTAGTAATTATGTTACCTGATTTTTTTTGGTTCTGTTTGGAGTTATTTAGAGGCTGTTTGAGAGAACAGACTACGACAGGAATTATTTTTATGTACGCAGGTAATATTGTTGATTTCAGGAGAAGTCTAAACAGGGTTAGACAGGCAAGGTGAAAGTATTTAGCTAATGAACTGACGTTGATCATACATTGGGAGAAACTTGTGGCGGTACAAATTCGAAGAGGTGGTCGACCAGGCAATAAGGATACGTTCTGATTTGTGATACTGATTACTGATATTTATGAGTTTGTAAATAAGCTTACCCATTTGAAAGTTGCCATTACGATGATGCAGATTTGCTTTTCCATTCGAATGCAGCTGTAGCTTTGCTCTGGCTGGAAGTAAAACCAAGAGCTACTTGAGGGATACAACTCATACAAAAAAAATGATTGAGGAGCTAGAATTGATACATAGTCAGGTTATTTTACTTGAAAGGAGTCCAGGGGCTGCCAAGGAATTGCGCAAACAAAATTGTTAGTGTTTGGAAGGGTAGGAGAACTTCAGGCAAGGCGGTGCTTAAGCACAACAGAAGCTTAAAAAGAAGGTGTAGGGTAAAATTAGAAAGATAGGTCCGGGTTTTTACATAATAAGCATATATGGTAAATAATAAACAGATAAGGTAATGTTAATTGCAGCACATGGCTTCTATTACGTTCTGTATCAGATTGATGATTTCCACAAGTGGATGTATTTGCATGGGATGTTAAATTAATTGCCATATATATATATATATATATATATATATATATATATATATATTGCGCAGGCATTTTATTCTGCAGAATTTATTTGAACCCAAATTGCGTGGCAAACAACTTAAGCGACTTTTAGGAAATTCGTTTTCTAGTTCGCACCTAGGAATAGAAGAAACAAGGATTTTACACAATCAAATTACCTTGGCTGATAGATGTACGGCTATGATTTGTTGATTTGGTTGATTTGGGGTTGACTACGCACTAGCAATAAAACTCTCGACCAAAATTAGCTCACATGATCAGGTCGTCCACAACAGTAATTCAGGACCAGGTTTCTGTCGGTAAAAACATGAGTTTTGTAATCGAGAACTGCTAAACTGCTAACAAAGGGTGCAAAGTTCTCAAAGAGCCACATACTTTCCGCAAATGTTACGCAATTTTAGAAGTTCTAATAAACGTAGTAGTGGTAGTAGTAAATCGCTAATACATGTACACTGTGCATATATATATATATATATATATATATATATATATATATATATATATATATATATATATATATATATATATATATATATATATATATATATATATATATATATATATATATATATATATATATATATATATATATACATATGTATATACACCTACAGGTACCCAAGCCGATCCGCACAGCTCGATTTCGCTCATATGCAACTATTTTGCTCTACTATTATCGGTGAAGCTTCTCTCCGCGGCGAGCGGTTTATCTTCTCTATCAGTCTCAGCGTTTGCTTTTGTATGTGTATGTCTGACTAGATTGCGCGTCCATTATATAGTCGTAAAGCGTGCAACAACAATACCTTTGTTGCCGTCGTCAACAGCATACGTCGTAGTTCTCACACCCGTTATTTGTTGAACTAATTAGTTCACGGCAAGCGGCACGGTGCATCAATATGGTAGTTTTGTAGGGGTAATGGTGGATATATCAGTCAAATTTAGTTACCAACGTTATCTTAACTGTTCGCTAAATTTTTGTGGCATGAATCAGTTATTTTATTGGTTGATAAATAGAGCATCTTCTGTCCTGTTTAGATCGTACGTATGTATGTTTGTTGTATAGTTGTTGCAGAACCGTGTGCAAGTTGTCTTTCTTAGTCGCCTTTGTACACAAGAGCGGTAGGCGGCTTCAAAGCAAACCATTTTTTTTTATTGTTTGGTGTCTAGACATTTTACATTGGCGTCATGTTGTAGTTTTAATAGTAACGCGGGGCAACGCGATCTCAGTTTTGGGATCGCTTGCCGAATGGTGCACACCAGGGCTGTTATAGGCTGAAAGTTAACACGTTCACTTACACAGGATTGTAATATAAATTGATTAATAGATTTCAGCAGAATATGTTTGTCAGCCAATTCCCGCCGAGGGGTGAGCAAAAAAGAATAGTAACGCTACAGTACAGGACCTTACTATGGGATAGACCGAGCTCGTCATTACGGTCTCTACAGGTGCAGTGGCATATCTAAGCTTAAATCTAGTGTTTTGGCTTCAATATATACAATATAAAACCCAACCTAAAGGCGATGATGCCCAACGACAAAAACGAGATATATATATATATATTTATTTTTCTAGAGACAAATCTGGATAACATTGATTTGATATGTCACTGACAGCTGAGGTTCTTGTCGTCTAATTCGACATAAATGATCTGTTTAAAGAAAGTACGCAATTATTTTCTTTGAAGATCTCCAATTTAACATGGTTTTGACTAAAAAGCATAACCCAGGTATGATAGCTGTCTATATTTCTATATATATGTCTATTTATATATATATATATATATATATATATACGCGTCATTAGCACGTTGGGTTTGCTGGTCTCGCACATGGATGTTAAATTACAGTATATATATATATATATCATAATTAATGTTTAAACTTTCGACTGGTTTATAAGTAAAACACGTAAGCGGACAGGCAGCATTAATTTTCAACGGCAGTTATGTAGAGTTTGCGTTCTGAGGAGTAGGTAGAAATGTGCTGCCTGTCTGCTTCGTTTTACTTATAAACCAATCGAAAGTTTAAAATAATAATCATAATTGATGTTTAAACTTTCGATTGGTTTAGAAGTAAAACAAAGCGGACAGGCACCATACTTCTACCTACTCCTCCGAACGCAAGCTCTACATAACTGCCGTTGAAAGTGCTTCCCCAACCGTCGTACTGCATACAGCAGCATTGAGGCATACATCGTGCTGATATGAACTGCACACGTAGCGTGAGGCCGTTTGATAAGAAAACCAGCACATATAATTGGTTACCTGGTGGGGTGCGTGTGAGTTAGTTAATGCTTGCGGAACAAAACCAGTTGTTCGTTGATCGGCCTTGCGCATGCAGGCTCCGAGGGGCATTGGAAATCGATTGCGGTCCGACCAGGCACATAGGTCGCAACAGAGCTGTCCCGTTTATCGTTGGCCTTCTCCAATCCTGTGCCTAAGTCTTGCTTATTTATTTGTCGAGAGGACACTCACACACTTGGTGAGGTGAGCCGATGTCATCATCCACGTACCACCACTATGATTAGCCCTAATTGTTAGGCAGGCTTAGTAGTTAGTGATTGGCAAGCCTTCACTTTCACCTCCTACTTACTCGTAAACGTGTAAAATGTTAAGAGGGGTTTTCAATGAAGCCAATTTTTCTATAGGTCAAGATAGATTGGCGATAAGTAATAGGTAAGCAAAACGTATTGCATTCCTTTTTTTCTATCTGATCTATAAAATGATTTCCTCGTTTAATAACTTTGCACTGGTCTGAAGACGTGATCGTACAAATCGAAATAACCAACCGCGAAACGTTTGCAACTTTCGTTTGCAGGCGCATACGTCGACAGGGTCACGCCTGAACACATCCAAAATGTTCCTACATGTCTAAGCAGCACTGGCGTCTTTGTCTTCAACTCGTAAAGGTAAAACCTCCAAATTTTGTCTTCGACGGTGCTCATTATTCGCGACGTTCTTTTTTATTACAAGGGCCAAAAAAAATTCATAATGCACGACCCTTAGTCTGGTTAGTGTGGGACTCACAAACTCACTAAATGTATTTTTTTTTTTTAAGAAGACTAACTGGAAAATGCGGTTGCACACACGAACACCGCAGTAGGGGAACTCCCTGCAAGCGCGGGCCAGTAGTGTGGGACTCCAGTCCACTGAAAGCCAGTCATGTTTTCCCAAAGCCCCGTCCCCCCGACTGACTGGGAACTGCTCGCGCAAAACATCAAACAGTCAGGGGGTTTGTTAACTCACGGTCCTATTCCCTCTTTCTCTCTCTGTATCTCTCTCTCTACCTGTCTCTTAGACCCGACACTATCTAAGATGTGCTAATAACTTATTAATTAGACTGGAGGGGGGGGGGTGCATTGGCGTAAATTTAGAATAAGTGTAACATGTTACGTTACGCAAGCTGCACAGAAAACAACAACTGCGTTTTGCTAGCAAACCTAGCATTGCCTGGGGCAAGCATTAAATAGAAAAAAACGCTTTTTGGCAGCGCGCAGCCACCCTTTTGTGCTCTATATGCAGCCTCGGGCCAAGACGAATGCTGTTAGGCTAAAATACTATACATTATCATAGAGCGAATACCGTTGTATGCAACTGTCATACGATACGCTCCTCTCGCTCTGCTGGTTCCCACACGTAATCCTTGGTCTCTTCCCGGACTATATCGTATTTGTATACATTTGCATGTTGTTCCACACATGGCATAATTTGTTGCGTGCAACCTTATGTGCATTTAGGTCTTTCTTTCTTACCAAGGGTACGTATAAATATTTTTTTCTGGATCTCTCTTCTCAAAACGGCAAATTTATTTAAGTTCAGTAATTCCTCATTGAACTTAGAGTTTCCATAATTACACTTTTTCAACTATATACAACGTTTACTAAATTGCGGTAGACAGAGATTTTGAAATACTAGACGTTCTTAAAGAAGACTAAGCATTTCGGTTTTTAACGTAATTTTTGCATACAGTAGTTTATGTCTCAACTAGGGCTGTCTGCACTGAGGTAGGTGTTAGTTAAACGGGTGGTGACATATTTTTTTAGAAGAAAAACAATTATTTGCTCGAAAGAATTGTATAAACGTTTGAGCCATAGGCTTATGTCTGTAGGTTCGAAAATAAAGTTGGTCGTCTTTCTATGCTTGCTTTTAGACCTCCTAGTTAGGAAAATGTATGAGCTTATCTGCCACCACTTGATTAAGCATTGAAACAAATTCAGAGCTGTTTAAAGACGTGGCTGCTGAAACGGAGAAATACGACCTACTATAAAGTCCCGCCACTGACGGCGCGGAGTGGAGTCTGGCATTCGGAACCGTATTTCTGGCGACATATAGACCCTTCCAAAACAATGTAAATTTAAATTCGAAGAATTTGCAGCTTTGGGTTAGAGAAAATCCTTTGGGGGCTGACTCTCAACCAAGATTCAACGTCCATGGGATTGCTTTTTGCATTGCTATATAGACGGACCCCATAAATACAAATGTGGGGCAACGGTGGGACTCGAACCCGCGCACCTGCTATGTGTCTCCTCCGGTCGCGAGGCGCAAACGCATGCCACCACGCCACTGGGCTCGACGCAGCTTTGGGTTAAAGCTATATTGAATAACTCGACATAGGCAAAGACGCTACTTACTTGCACTTCAGATGATGTAAGCAAATTTGTTCCAAACTGCATTACATGACTATATATGGTATAGGAAATCAAAATGTATGTCAAGAGCAATGTATGCTCAGTTTGCTATCCGCCTGCTGTAAAAGTGGTCAAGTGAGTCTGCACGTCTAAGCAGACGCAGACAGTTGGATTCTAATTGTCAGTGATGTAGTAGGGAGAACGTTCATGCTGGAGTTCAATAAGATCAAGCAGCAGCGAATCTACATCAGGTTCTGTGTTTAAAACTCATTTATGCGTTCTAAAGTGGTGGAAATGTTGTGAACTGGTTATGGTAATCAAGCAAGGTTCCGATGCGCTGTGTGTACGTAGTACCGTCGATTTTGTGACGGACGTGACGAGATCGAAGACGATCCACGGTCATTCAATCTACCCCGTTAACGTCCTCGAGGTCATTACAAAAAAAAGCCGTGCTACTACCAGCGACTCATATGTGTATGGTTACGACATCGAGATTAAGGCTCAGTCATTTCATTGGTGTTTCCATAAAAATAGCTGATCGAAGAAATTACCACAGTGCAGATTCAACGGCATGTATTTTTTGCTGCTATTTCGATTAATCGTGTTCCTCAATTTTCGTCGCGTGGTTGTACAGTCCATACCGAATATTTCTGCGAAATTTCAGAAAGATTGCACGACGATATCTGACGCAAGAGGCCCGGACTCTAGGTAGGCAAGTCTTGTAGCCTCCATCACGACAACGAACCGGCGCACACATCGTTACTGATTTCGGATTCCTTCGATTTCTATACTCCGGTTTCGTGTGACTTGTTCCTATCTCCACAGATTAAAAAAATAACGGGCAACCTTCTGAGACTACCGAGAATATAACGAGCAGATTGCAGGAACAACTGAACAAGACGCGTGTAATTTTTTTTTTCGAATAGTGGAAATGAAATCGACACAAGGCATTGCAGCGGGCGGGATCTATTTTAAAAGGTAAATTTACTTGGGAAGATTCAATAAATGTTTCTTCTTCTTGAAAATGTGTATCAGAAGATTTTTGATTTATCGTCATAATCTTATCACACGTGGATATCAAGATACTTAGTAATAAAGTAACTCCAAGTAATGTAGAAAATAATACCTAAGGAGGGACAAACACTGATGACAACTCATCGGGTTGGCCCTGCATAGATGTTCACACTATAGACGATCTATTTTGTTTAGTTTACAGGATACCGCTTTCTTTCCACAAGTACTCAACACGACTGAGCCATCAGCTTCTCAGAAGGAAGATGGCTTTAACATGCTGTGTCTATTTGCGCAAAATATCTAGATCCTAAGTCACCTTGACGTAACTCGTTTCGTGATCGTCCGGCGACGCCTTAACATGACAGCTTACGTAGGTATCATTCAGCAAGCGTCACTAACAGCGTCTGCTATTGCTCTGCCCTGTTCAAAATATGTTCTGTTCTCAACAGAACGCGTTAGGTTGTCGACAATTAACAGCGTCAGACGTTTGTCGCGATGTCGTCTGTCTGGTGCAAAATAGCTGCTTCAATTGTACTAATTAGGCTTAGTTAATCAAATTTAAGGCAAGTGGCGCTCGTTAGCATGCGTTGTAGCGAAAGATTTCGAGCAATAATTATGCTATTTTAAACTGGAAACATGTGTTTTAAGAAGTGTGCCCAGGTCGATCGAAAATGCAGTAGGAAATCGTACGAATCGACCCAACGACGACATTTCCTTTAGCAAAGTCAGTACAGCGCAAGCCATGCTGTGGATAGCCATCTGAGCGGAAAAATTGTCCTTTGGTAGCATCCTACCCGCATGCTTTTATTTGCCGTTTGAGTTTCTTGAGTAAATATATATATATATATATATATATATATATATATATACACATACATATTATATAAGAAGTGTACATAAAAATATATGTAGCGCATAGACACCACCACCCTGGAGCAAATTAACTTTGGAGCACTCACCGCAACGTGATTGATTATTTAAGTATATCCAGTTGAAACAATTAAAGTTTTTTTAGTTGTATGCAATACGTCTTTTTGCTGGTATAGCACCAATCTATCCACGTTTAATTAACCATAGCTTTATCTAAGCAATCTACCGTCTTCCTTAATTAAGCAGCATACATTGAAATATATCATTGTATAACATTTTTAAAGAAGAGTTTACTTTGCTAATTGTTATCCACATGCATTGTCGACTATGATAGTTCTAACCTACGGTCTACCTAAAAACAATTAATTACAATCAATTAAAAATAAAAATTACTTTGCGGACTGAAGAGTAGCACTACAACCCGGAAAACTCGACTGGTCAGCATAGATAAGTAATTAGTCTATTTTTGCGCTTACCAAGTACATCTAACTGAACCTCTTGCGGGAGTGCATAACTCCGGTCTAAAATTATACTGCAAGCAAGAGAACAAGAGCCGTGCAAGTCCCCTGACAGGTTTGGAGGCGGACCGTTTGCTCTAATCGAGGACATTTATTACTCTTGACAGGTATCATTGTTTTTACAACTATGCATTTCGTTGATTTATGTCGAGACAGCCACTATATAATCACAAATCTGAAAAATTATTCTCTCACTCATATATGAACATTACCGCTTCTCATTTCCATTGGCAAAAATGTTTTTTTTACTAAGTTTAACCATACCTTTGAAACCATGTAATTGCTAAATTGCGTAATTATTATAAAGTTTAAAGACCAAATCTTTAAAAAAATGATGTCTTTGAGCATATTCAGTCGAAAGCTATCAAGCGTGTTGCTATTAGGTGCAATGTTGTGAGAAATAACATAGAACCAATTGCCGACCTTCACGCTGAAGTTGATACACAAATGTACAACAAATGGCTAAAATCAAACCGCGTTTCTAAGTTTTTTCCTATCGTGGGACAAAATAGTCTTTGAAGTGACTAATCTCTTTCGTCGATAACAATAGTCAGAGGCAACCACGTAGATAGCATATATTGTTTTGGGTGACGTGATCCAAATCAGGGAAACAGAAATTAAATTTGTAAACAAATTTGCATACCTAGGCATAACCTTATCAACAAGCGGTAGCAGTTTTCGATCACGCATCCAGGAAGGCCACCTTCGCAGCTGCGGCAATAAAATGGCCACATATGCTTTCAGTTCATGCAGCAATTGCTCTTTTCGGGATACAGGTAGCACCCATAGCCACATACGGCATTCCGCTAATATGGGATAAGTTGGGAGTAGGCGAATGGCGTCTAATTGATGGGGTGAGGTTTTTCTTTTTAAAGAGGGTTTTTGCGCTTTCGTATACATGCAGGAATAGAATTGTTCACGTCTTGGAGGGTGGCCCGCTGCTGACAGAAGACCTACAAAAACGATGTAATCTAAAGAAATCGTGCGTCTTTGAAGTTTATATGCGGAACTGGGAAAACAAAATTAGGGAGGTGGACATAGGTATTTATGGAACAGCAGCAATGACGAGCACTGAATGGCGGGGTAGCGGGGCAAAAGATCGACATCTAACTACGGCCTTTGCAGCTCACGGATTTTATCACGTTCTGTGCAACGTAGAGGGTTTTCATGAACCACAGGATGAATGTCAATGCAAACAATGCTGAAGCAGATGCGATCGATACCGCGGTTAGGTCTATAGCAGAACTAGCAAAGCGCTAGATTGTTGGTGTCTCGAAACATTTAATGTAACATAAACACATTTACCCAGTTTGGGTGTTAATAAAACAAATATATTGTTTTGTGTAGAAAGAATTCTAAGACATAACAGGCGGCGGGCATGAATAGTACGTTACAATGTGACTCTGCCGTGAAATGCCCTTCACAAGACTAACTTAGCGCTGTATACAATGTCTGCATGAAACATGTTTATTGTCGCTCTCTTTGACGAAACGGGGGTGTTATGTATTGGCTTATGTTATGTATTGTTATATATGTATCTAATATATGACATAAAACATTGTTAAACTTTAAAAAATTCGAAAATATAATGCAAAATATTAATAAAGCATTGGAAAAGGTACCACGTAATTGCTTATAGCTTCTTGAAAAACAAAGAGCTAAAGCTTTGAATAAAAGAGGGAGACAAAAATAACAAAGGCATTTTTACAGCGTGTCGCCTGCTCGATCTGAGGTGTTGACTAAATATCCTTTGAGCGAAGTTCATTGAGAATAAATTTATGACCATACCGCTGGGAATCAGCAGCTAATCTGCTACAAATAATGTTAGGAAAACCGTAGGCATCTCAACATGTGCGGCCTTCAGCACGACGTTGAAGATGTCTCAGGCGATTTTAAGCCCGTGGGGGGTTGAGGATAGTCTATAATTAAAAAGCAACCTCCGTAAAATAAAGAAAAAGCTATATATATATATATATATATATATATATATATATATATATATATATATAAGAACAGGACTGGCTTGAAATAAGTCATTTTGAAAATCAATATGCTTTGAATATATATATATATATATAGCAGGCAATTGCTGTTAGTATTTAGAGTACTATCGGACGTACAACTATGGTATAGCATTGAATAGGCAAAAATAAAGTAATTTAAGTATTGGTACCTTGGTACACTTTACAGCAACTTTTGGTACTTACAGTTAGCTCTCGTTAGACGTAAAAACAGTTATTGCTTTTGGTTAGCTGCGTTTGCCTGCAGAACATCTGTGTTATTATTAGCGTCTTTTTACAGTAATTTATGTCAGCCCATGGCGCTTATAAAAGAAGCCGCGTTCCTCTACACATCCACTGCCTCAGAAGGATCGCTTTACGTCGGCAGTCCGTAATATCCTTCGTACGTCTAGCGACCCAGCCACACTCGACAGAGATGTGACGAAATCATGATATTGCCGCCGTGCATCCCAGACAAGGCTTTTTCCGTGTGGCTATAGAGGGATGGAAACCCTGTCAGATCGAAAACCAACCATTGCTTCCACTCAGAACCGTTAGCTCGATCTGAGATGGTATTCCTGCTCGTTTCGTGCTTTTATCTAGCTATTCTATTGAGCTTTCCGTGCTATGTCGCTAATAGAACAGCACGCTATCTTATTGATTGAAGGCAATGCGTGATATCCTTAGTTGAGTTCCCACTTTCGCAAGCGTCGAACTCTGTAGAGTTGGTGAAAATATGCTGGTGCACGTGCTCTCCCAAAGGACCGCGGTCAAGTTGGCGGTACCTAATCATTTACCAACATGGTAGATTTTATTGATTAGATTTTTGCATCTTCATTAACAAGGAACTCCGCTAGAGAACCAAATTGATTCACTGATGCAGCATAGCAGACTGCGACAGAGTCCATAGCCCTTCTAATACCGAGGCCCTTAACGCCTATTCGAAGGCTTGCTCTTTTCCATACGTTTGCCTCTAAACTTATGTTTAACTTCTGGCTTAGAGTAACCGTTATAATAATAATAATAATAATAATAATAATAATAATTGTTATTTTAGAAATAGGGTTTTATTATTATGTACATGTATCACAACACTAATATATTATTTATATAACATCATTGTTATTGCTCGAGTGTCGCTGACCACTCAACATCACCTTGGCGTTGCTTCTCTGGCGCCGTTTGTGCATCTCCCGTTGGTGAATGATGTGACCGACGCCCGCGCTGGCTAGTGCACGATATCCGAGGGCGTACGTGTCAGAGACAGTGACGTCCCACGCCAGCGGCCGATTACGGTTCCAGTCCCGGCTGGTATGGCCATCCGGTCGACGCCTGTCGTCCCTCTGCAATCCACCAGGCTCCAGCGTGACGCGGTAGCCGGGTTGCCTAGAAGCGCGCCCGAGGACGTCATTGATGGCATCGTGGCGGCCCTGCGTAAGCCCCGCCAGCTTAGTGCAGCTAAGCCGGTGCAGGCCGCGCTCATCCACTGTTCCACCGCATGGACATTCCTCTTTCTCAAACATGGCAATGCCAAGTCTAAGATCACTAGCGGCACGGAACTGGTCGTCGGCCAGCTTACTTACTGCCTACGAGCTCGGAGAGAAACACGTCGAGCCACGCTCCAGCGGCGTCGGATGAGACCGCTTTCAGTCTAATACTGTCTACATCTAACTCGCAGGCCGACAAAAGAGTTAAGTGGGTAGCCTGAGTGGCGATTTAGTCCCACCCCTTCTGTCTAGTGATCTGTTCCTCAGAAGGATGACCAGACTGACGCGCGTCTCAGAGCCGAACGGCGTCTTGTTGGTGGCTGATGGATCCGCCGGCAGTAATGGCCACTGCGGAGGCGCAGCTATGTGACGAGGCCAGGAAGGCAGGTTTCCGACGGAAGAAGGAAGGCAGGTAAAGTCCGTAGTACGTAAAAGACCTTTTGCACTCCCATTGCGTGCCGGAGCAGAAAATAGGCTTGGTGTCTCCCGAGATGTTCCAGCCGCTGGTAAAGCCGGGAGAGTTGTTCTCCCTTCTCGGCCAGTATCGGTCGAATCATGTCGGGGAATACCGCCGTACCTAGCAGGCCCAGCTCACACCGACCCTTTACAAGAATGCCCGGGAGCTTGCTGTTGAATTTCGCGATTACCTGCTGTCTTTCTTCGTCTTCGAAACCCTTAAAGAAGAGCTCGCATTTAGAGGGGTTGAGCTGCAGCCCGCTCCATTGCTCAAACGCTCTAAGATCTTTGATGTCTCTGAGTAACACCGACGGATCGTTGTCTAGGAGGGTCCCATCGTCGAGGTAGAACAGAGGGACCCTGCATTTTACCTGGTTGACGTACTGATGCAGAAGCAGGCTAAATGCAAGTGGAGCAGCTACGTCCCCCTGCTGACAACCGGCTGATGACGTGATTTCAGTCTCACCGAACATGAGGGGAGTCGGCCTGCTTTACGCCTGGTGCATCATTGGATAGACGCTGGGGCGTGCTTGGAAACTTCTGTCAATAGGTGCCCCCGTTTGTTTAAGTTGAAAGCATTCTTAAAATCTAATTTTAAGAGGCAATATTTCTCGTTGTTTTCGAGAAAGCTGCGAGCTGTATGAACAATTATTTCCGTCCCATTATCAGTGGCGTACCCCATCTGCCTTGGCTGTAGGTAGTTTTTCACTTTGACCTGGGGAAGCAGGGTCTTTGTGGCCAATCTCCGCCGAGTGCAACCCACGGCTATGGGTCGGTATCTCCCGGTTTTCTTTTCAGGGCGATGAGCCAGCTGCCATATATGACGCTTCTCCGGAACTTGCCCGTTACGTATGATGTCGCATACCTTGGCAAGTGTTTCCAGCACAACCTTGTGGTCTCCGTTGGCAGGAAGGCATTTTAGATGGTCGGGCGTGAGGCCGTCGAGTCTTCCCGCCGCACCAGATGGAAAGGTACGAAGTGCCTTGGGGACATCTTTGCTCGAGCACGGCCCGACCGCAGGCAAGCCGATGGGAGACGGCGGAACCACGTCCCCTGCAGGAGCAGAAGGGTGCTTTGCCATCATCTCACAAATCGACTCCTTCGTTACGGATGCAATCGTGTCGTCAGAAGGCAAGATTCTAATGGCGCTTCGCACATTAAAATCCATGGAGAGCTTGTGAGCAGCAATCTGAGCACAGGCTTTATCCGTCATTGCACGTTTGCTTCGATCCTCGGCTTCTATACGACTGAGATCTGCACCTCCGAAGAGAGTCACCTTGACTGCGCGCCCTTGACTACGCGCGGGTGGTTTCGTTTTGCTTCACCCTGTATCTGTTGGATCTTCGCAGCCCCTTGGCTGCTCGTCCCTCCGTCGCATGGCCACACACAGTACACCAAATTGTTCACTGAGTTGCAGGCATCACTCTGGTATGTAACTTCCTGGGTTTACCATCCTGCACACACACGAACAGACATGCTTCCTCGGAGCTCCGTATGCACACGTTCGCACTCTTTGGCGCCAACAATAATAATAATAATAATAATAATAATAATAATAATAATAATAATAATAATAATAATAATATATATTATTATTATTATTATTATTATTATTATTTTTATTATTATTATTATTTTCATTATTATGTGCAAACGTTTAGGCCAGGTTCACTATCCTCTGCTCGCTTCCTGTCATGAACAAACAAACTTTTTCGCTGTTCCTGTGCCGATGAAGCCGAGTATCTCCAATGTAATGGGTACAAAGTAGTAGTTTTTTAGTAGCTCGATATACTTCATAGATTCATCCCCGTTAATGAGTGATTTCACCAGAGCGCCAACTTGACTTAGGGATGCAACGTAGCATACTGCAGCAAGATCCGTAGCTTTGCTTATTCCAATACTCCCGTTCTCGACGGGGGCCCTCCTCCACATGTCCCTTTTTGAGCTAATGTTAAGTATCTCCCTTAGAATGTTTCTGGTGGTCTCGTTGTGAAGAGCAAGACCTTCAATACACATTTTAAATATTTTTATATACGAGATCTTAAGCATCGTAAAATTGCGGTTTTGTGACAAAACCTCAATAAAAATAATAATCGCTTGATAGACCCTGCCCTCCTTATTCCGTAATCACTACAAGCAAGCATACGACCGTTAATTGACGCCGTCGGCGCAAGCTACAACTTGCCATCACATATGCTTGTCTATTTGCTTAGCTGCCCGCAACAGTGACGGCGATACTCAGGCTCGCGTTTGTATTGCGTCTCCTGTAGCCAATAAAGTCGGCCTATTTTGTTTGCCCCGCGCTTAGAAGGTGTCACAGGTTGAGGTAAACCAAACAAGCCCTTGGAGCAAAGCTGTTAGCAGTTAACAAGGCTCGCATAAGGCAATACTGTTTTACTTATGGACGGTTAGCCATGATGCCAGGTGCAAATTTTTCGTGCTTCGCTGCTTACGCCTTATCTCTGGGCGTTATGCCATGTGACCGACCCCGCCGCCCGGAACAATATCAGATTTGCAATCCGGCATCCAGTAAGGCAGGTCTGCCGCGCATTCCGTACCGTTTCGACTGAGGCACTACTTGTCGTGTCCAAGATGCTGCCATGGGATCTGCTGGCCGGGAAGCGAGCAGAACGAGCGCTGGACACTGATTTAGGCCCCACACGGGCTAGATTAGCTACTTTGGACTCTTGGCAGAAAGGATGGGTGAGGGCAGCAGCTGCTGGGGGAGTTCACCAAGGGTCGCTGGACCAAAAGTCTGATCCCGGACCTACGGCAATGGTACGACTGCAGACACGGCAAGCTATCTTATTATGCGTCCCAGGTGCTGACCGGCCACGGCCAATTCCAGACGTATATGGTTAAGATTAACAAAGCCAAGTCGACTCCTGCATACTATGCGACTCGGGAGAACCGGATGATGTAGAGCACACTGTTCTGCATTGTGGGGCTCTCCGGAAAGCGCGGGACGCGGGGGCGGCCGCTGTGCGAGGCCGACTGGTCTACGAAGTCGTCACCGATATGATGATTTCAGCGGCGGCCTGGTATTGCCCACTTTGATGCGATCATGTCCGCGAAGGTGGTCAAAGAGACTGTAAGGAGAGCTCGTCTTAGAGTCCACTCAGGCTCCGGTCGAGAGGGGGAATCTCTAGACGGGAGGCGGGTGGGTGATAGGCAGGCGGACCAGGCTAGGCAAATACAGCAAAGGATTCCCCAAATGATGACTCTCGATGCACCTGCAGGCGGGCGGGCTGCGGAAGGTGTCAACGGCCTTCTTGAAGTCGCCGCCCCGCACCAAAGCGGGCTAGGGCGACTGTAGGAAGGCTGGACTAGGGAGGAGAGGCAAACTGGCCACTCCCATGGATACGAAGCGATGCCTAGCAGTTACCGTTCCCTGGAGGTGGGGTGAGGCGGGTGTTAGTGGGTTTGTGAGTCCCACACTGGTCACTGGCCGTGGTGACGCATGTAAATCACGATTCCTGTAATTCCCCATATTAATGCTGAGAGGCTTCAGCATAAAAAATATATTTACATATACGTGCCTGTTTAGAGAGTAATATCTTCAATGTGATGCAATGCTGTTTTTATTCTTGAACAAGTCTTAAAATGCTTTTAAAAACAATTGCTAGATTGAGTATAGCTTTTGAGCAACGTTCATTTACTCATCGAATAGCTAACGTAGAATGTCAGGTGGCCTGGTGTTTCACAGGAAGCATCGATCGATGTCGTCGTCGTTCAAGCGTTCTCGTTACATTCAACGTTACGTTACCATTCGAGGTTACTGATGTCTCGTGGATTTTTCGACGTCAATTACATTTCAAACAAAATACGTACATTTCGACCCGTAGACATTGTGTATTGGTGGCCCTAGCTACGACATTAGTCCGGTTCAGCTTGTTTAACCAGGATCGTCAGTTCCTCCGTTGTTTAAAGCTAGAAGATAATTGGTAATGCTTGTGGTTTTCGTTGTGGTTCTATTTTGTATCACAGTTTATTAATAAGACACATCCAAGATGGCGGCGTTCAGGTTGATGCAGTTTTTGTGAGCTTGTGTGACAATCCATGTGATGGCCTAAATCCGGAGATCAAAATCGGAGGGCAGTTTTCACAACTCAGAAATCGAATCGTCATCGTCTGTGAAGGCTACACAACACACACACTGTGCTTTCTAAATACTGACTCTTCTTCGTCGTCGTTTGCCTTGAAGTTAAGCAGACTAGCCTACAATTGCAGAGTGCTTTTTCGCTTCGATTCGCCAGCAGCGTTTCGCTTGTAGACAGTTTCAGATGTGAACAGAATATCACCTACGCAGGCTGAAGTCTGCTGAAAGACAGCTGATAACCCTCTGCGGCTCTGCTGCAGAATGCGTGTACACGCCCTAAAGTAACGCCGTAATGCATCGACCATATCCGCATCAGCAGCATCGAACGAACAGAGATAGGCAAGTGAAGCTGACCAGGTTGAAATTTCGCAGTCGCTTATTCGTCTAGTGGAAAGAGACCTTAGCGGCGTTTCTACTCACAATAACCTCCGCTAGGCCACAAACTGTGCACCGTGCCCGACCAATTTCTCGGGCTAGTCGAGGATGAGCTTGGTGCGGGATGTCACGGTGAAGACGCACGGATGCGCTCGAAATATTAGGTTCTCAATGGGGGAAGAGTTTGCACTACGCATGGGTGTGAACGCAGTGTGTGAGCAGATAGATCGAGGGCGAGGTCTTTTCACAAACAGCAGATATTGCTTTTCAACGAAGCTGCAGCTGGATAGAAGCCGGAGCCAGTTAGTCAACAGAAGGTTGACTTAGCCAATAGCATCGTATTCAGCCCTCATGTAGGTTAGACCACCGCGTTCCTGCCACGAGTTTAACGTGAACCGCAATACTGTCAGACTTTACAGGTGACGATCGAATATCAACACTTGCTACGAAGTTCTCATCATCGGTAAATAATCACAGTAATACATGGTAGGTGCTCTTGCAAGTTGTCGTCGTCGTCGACTTTGCTTGTCGATAGCCGTGTGTTTCTGGGGGAATTGCGCCCTTTTGGATGACTTCCAGGTAGAATTAAAGCCTGTGTGTGGCAAGACTTGGCAACAATTACATATATATATATGTAAATAAATATATATATATATATATATATATATATATAGCCTAGCGGTCACCTCCCTGCATTGGTGTGTGAGGGATGGTTATGCAGGTGAGCGTTGATTACGGCCGTTCGGTCCTCCGCTCAGAAAGACAATCCTTCACTTAGGTCAGAAAGATATTGTTTTTCAGTTTTATGTTTCCATATATATATATATATATATATGGCCTGTCATCATGGCCTGTCATGCGCGTTGAGTGCAGGCCGACGAGCGCGTCGCTCCGCTTTAAATGACACCTTTAGCCGCGCACTCAGGTCCGCCGGCTTCCCGTGCGTTCTAGAGCCCCCGGGTATTTCGAGGGATGATGGAAAAAGACCTGACGGTCTGACTTTGACGCCCTTTGAGCGTGCCCGCATGCTTGTTTGGAACGCAACTGTAACCGACTCATTAGCCCCTTCGATGGTCGGTGCAGGTGCGGACCGAGCAGGTCATGCCTCCAGATTAGCTGAGGCTAATAAATGCAGAAAATACTCAAGCGTCGATTATCCGCACGAATTTTGTTCGTTGGCGTTCGAGACTATGGGAGCTGCAGGTCCCCTTACGCTCAAGCTGATTCAGCGGGTCGGTAAAAGCCTTAATCTTTCGACAGGAGACTCGAGGGCATCCGAATTCTTGCGTCAGAGGCTGTCGCTTGACATTCAACGAGGAAACGCAGCGTCTGTTCGGGGCACATTGTTGAACTGGGCTAACCCTGGGTTAGAGAACCCGTGATCACACGTTCGCGCGGAGACAATTGTCCACTCCAAAGTGCTAACATAGATAAAGTTGCATTTCATTGCAATATATATATATATATATATATATATATATATATATATATATATATATATATAGTTTTATATAAAGGTGGCGTTGTCATCATTTAGGTGCCATCAGTTAACCAATATTCTCTACCAAATACCAACATATCAATATGCTGACATTGGTAGATAATATATATATATACAGGGTGTTGCAGGAATATTTGAAGCGCGATATACAGAATTGTAGAGCTCGTTAAAGCAAATATTTTTCCAATGGAACATGTGCTCTGAGAAGTCTTGTTTCGGAGTTACAGTGAAATTACTACAATTTGTGACACTGGTGTTTTTGCCCGACATAGGAGCACAAAAGGTGCTGTTGCGAGCCAACCCGTCTTCCTAGACAGAAACTAAGCACACCATCGTGTTCGTGATAAATGCTGCTCCATCTGAAGAATATGCAAGGCCGGTCAGAAAACGCTACATGGTCGCTTAAAAGTGAATTCGCCAAAAATAAAGTTCTTTATTAGCGTTCACGCCAAATACTTTAGAATCATAACCCTATAACCATTCACAGCGCTCAAAACGGACATATTCAGCCAATGCGCAATTCATGGCGATCATTTTGGTACCAAACTTATGGCAATGCGAGCTGTGGTTGCGGAGTAATTACGATTTTTCGGAGGGCATGTCCAGATTAAGTGCATGAAAAATACCGCGCTGCGGCTGTCGCGCGACACATCGGCGGTAGTGAACGTCGCCACACAGTCATTTTACATGCACTTAATCTGGACATGCCCTCCGAAAAATCGTAATTACTCCGCAACCACAGCTCGCATGGACATATGTTTGGTACCAAAATGATCGCCATGAATTGCGCATTGGCTGAATGTGTCCGTTTTGAGCGCTGTGAATGGTTATAGGGTTATGATTCTAAAGTATTTAGCGTGAACGCTAATAAAGAACTTTATTTTTGGCGAATTTTCTTCTAAGCGACCATGTCGCGTCTTCTGACCGGCCTTGCATATTCATCAGATGGAGCAGAATTTTATCACGAACACGATGGTGTGCTTCGTTTCTGTCTAGGAAGACTGGTTGTCTCGCAACAGCACATTTTGTGCTCCTATGTCGGGCAAAAACACCAGTGTCACAAATTGTAGTAATTTCACT
>QVRM01002894.1:0-44647 GCA_003439945.1 Dermanyssus gallinae | reverse complement strand
AGCTTACGCTTCCGCAGGTTCGGGATAGTAATCTTTGTGTT
This sequence comes from Dermanyssus gallinae, assembly GCA_003439945.1. Lineage (NCBI taxonomy): Eukaryota > Metazoa > Arthropoda > Arachnida > Mesostigmata > Dermanyssidae > Dermanyssus > Dermanyssus gallinae. The sequence continues at coordinate 44,606 of QVRM01002894.1, read as the reverse complement.
AAGTTATATCTTCGGGGACAGTTTTCATTATAAGAAGTAAGTCATAGTGAAATTTCTCAAAACTTCTGTGAGCAGGTGCAATAGGTTGGAGAGTCCTTCGGATACAAGGGAAATGCCGATCAAGGGGAAACTCGCTAAGATAATATCCTTGCCGCCATAGTAAATGCATAAAAGCGAGGTTAGGCACGGACTATCGCGCCATGAAAGAAGACAAGCTGCGACCTGCAGTTCAAGGATAAAGCTATGGACTGGAACAACATAGTGGTTGACATTCATTTTGTGCGTTCTTCACGAGGTTGGTCAACCAGGTCATGCCATTACCCTTGAAGAGCAAACCCAAGTGCAAAAGTCTTCTCGTCCTAAGTCGAAAGTTGAGTGTACCCCTAATCATCGAGACGGCTTTTCTCTGAAAATGTGTCAACTGAATAAAAGATCAGACATTTTCTCAAACTGTGTTGTTTTAGGACATATAAATAAAAACGCTGCACCGGTTGGGACGACCACGCCCTTAAGTGAATTTCACCTCGTCAAGTGTTCAGGCACCACAATTGTTAACTTATAAATGTGCAAATTAATAAATAAATAGGCAACCAAAAAGTAAAAACATAATTCGATTTTTTATTTGAAGTACTTTATGTTAATCATATGTCATCATCTGCAACTATCATATTTGCTATGGAGTATGCAAAGTAAAATAATATTTAGTACACACGTGGTGTGGTAGAGCTGGGACTTAACTCCGACGGTACAAGTCGTGGCTTCGGTCGCGACGTACAATGGGTAAATGCCGAGAACGTGTTTCATGTGTAATTCCCCATTAGTTTTTAATAAGCATTATTTTAAAGTAATATATAATTTGTTGGTCAAATGCAATCAATTTGAAAATGTTTGCTTTAGAAATAGACGGATGACATGCTCCAGTCTCATACTTGTATTAGATAAGTTGGTATAGCAACACAACTCGTTGTACTGCTGTCTGTTATTTTTATCGTTTTTTCTGTTATTGTGGTTATGCTGTTTTTAGTGCGCTGTTATGGCTATTGTCGTCGTCGTCGTCGCCTGTCTGAGGTTGTGGTCCGCTGTACGTCGCCATTGTCATGTTGGGAACTGTGCCAGAAAGTAGTTTGGCAGCTGCAAACGAATCTCGTAATACCGCAATTATTACCTTTAATTAATACTTACTAATTAGCTTGCAACCACAATACTACTATAAGCAGCGTCTGGCAAGCCAAAAGGGCGAAGGATGGTCGTCGTCTCTAGAGAGCTGTTTATGGATGGCCGGAGATGGATCTTAACCTTCTTGGAGATCTAAAGATTCAAAATAGACAAGGAGAGAGAAAGATAGAGAGAAAAAATAATGGTACAAAAATGGATAGGGCATGTTTGTATGCAGAGGTAAGAACATGAGCTAAATAATATTAGTAAAGGCAGCGAGAGAAGAGAGAGCGAGAGAGGTAGAGTGAGAGAAAGAGAAAAAGAAGGAACTTGAGAGCCAGCGGAATCAAAGGGCCAATTGAAGAATGAGGCAAAGCAATAAGACAAGCGGCCGACCTCTGTCCCAGAGGACAAAGGACACCACAAGCCGAAACCGAAACCGCTGCGTTTACTTGCAGATGTACGACTACGACTAATAGTACTACTACTACTGGGATGAGTGGTGAATTAATGGCAACGAAGCTATCTGGCTCGCTTCGGCCAAGCGCTGTGGAAGAGAGCGAATGAAGCAGGTGCGCAGGTTGTGGTGGGAAGAGCACACGTCAAGCACGAAAAAAGACGAGATCTTCTTCATTTGTCTCGCTGATAGGGCCCGCCCAGGTGAAAGGGCCCTTTTGCCTTCGGTGCGGTTAGGCCGGCCGGTCAAGGCAATTTGCCATTGGAAGCAGCTCAGCGACTCCGCCGGACCGTCGGGGGTAGTTTCGGGAACACAATCCTAACGAACAAGGGCCCAGACCAGCAGCAGCAGCAGCGAAGAGCCCGAACGCACGTAGAACGCTGGCCGCCGGTTGGTTTCCATCGACTGGCCGGTTAGTTGATTCTCCAATTGAAACAATTAACAGCAACGCCTTTCGACGGGCAATGGGCAATCGTTGTTTGCCATTCGGTGATCGGGAATTCTTCCGCCTTACTAGGTGTTGAAGGGCGTTAATTGGGTTCGATAGGTCGCAGCGCAGTGCGTATCCGTCTGTCAGGATCCGTAATCAGGACCCGACGCGCTGCACAAATGAACGAAAGTCGGCACATTGTCGGCAAAGCATTGCGAGAGCAGGAAAGACGGCGGCGACGACATCAAAAACACACACGAACACATTCGCATAAATCCCCACAGCAATAGAAACACCAAACAAATCTGAGCAATGAAAAACCGAAGAAGAGAATGTGTGAATTCCTCTGTCTCTTGCTTGCTCGCTTGATCTGTTTGTATAGGTAAACGCCTGATTGCTAGCTGGAAGGATGTGTTGCACAGGGACGTTGTCTATTGTCTACCTCTGCGCCAGTAGGGCCGTCATCTGTTTTTTTTTATAAGATTTTCCGTAAGGCAATTGCCCGTGTACGATTTTTTCATGTCATGGCTAATTTTAATCCACTCAGGCATTTACCTTGTCTAAATTGGAAACCATGCAAACCAATTTAAGAGTGGCCGGTCTGGGTCTCGAACCCAGTTCTCCCGAATGCAAGGCAAAGGCTTTGCCACTAAGCCATATTGCTCGGCGTATGACCGTTTCTTATAGCAGGTGCGTGTTAATTTAAGCTTTTGCCGATTCATATGATTAACAGCAATAGAGTGTTAATCACAAACGCACAGGTCGTTAGCAGGATACTCCCTCTTTCCTGTCACAGCATCTGGGTGCCTAGTGGCCTCCAGCGCTTGATTCCCAAGGATTTCAATTTGGAATCTGGTGGTCTGATCCCAAGTACCACCAAACCTAAACGTAAGGAGGCATGGGTTTAACGAATGTTGCGTTACGTTTAGGTTTTGGGAGAACGTAAGATCAGCCCACCTTATTCTAAATTGAAATCCTCAGGAATTTATATATATATATATATATATTCGGTGAGTTAGGCCATTTTATTGACTTGATTCCTATTTCTTCGAACGGATAAAAATTTCAAACACTCATGAATGAATTTTTTTGAGCTCTGAAAGGACTTCGTCGAGAAGTAATACGAAATAATATTATAACGAACAATAGAATTATTTTTTTAGTTTTATTGTATAACTGTTTTTAATTATATTTATTGAAAAAAACTACGCGCATTCATGTGTGCATGTAGACAAATATGTACAGTACAGGAGTACACATGTACTGCATATGAGGGCTGATCGGTCACTTAGCCCTTGTTGCGGCTGCTATGCATTCATGCACGAGCTCGTGTATATGTATTTAAAGGAAGTCTTTGCTAATGAGCTCGGTTTAACTTTTATAGGCTCAACTTAATTTTAATATTGTTATAAAAGTCATTATAGCTAGTACAATATAGTATATACAGTTGCACCATTGTATATATATATATATATATAGGTCGCTGACATGAAAGACTGACGTTGTAAGGCGTTGCTTACATATATGTTTATCCAGCCTAGACAAATCCAATTCTCCCTGATTGAAGGTAAAGTACAGCCTTGAATACGCCTTGCTCACACACTTACTTGCACAACTGCTTATGGGCCACGGTAGCTGCTTCCAGCAATACCTCTACCGCATTGCTAACGCTAACTCCTCGTTTGGTGACTCCTCCTCATTCCTTACTGTATGTTCAACTAATGAAAAGCTGTCGATGTAAGACAGTGTTACAGATGCTGTGCCTTTTTCAATAGTGAGCGAGAGCTACTGGAACCGGAAACTGGAAGGTTCCCTCTTTGACATGTCAAGCCCTTGTAGAGGCGCTCCTTAAAGACAATGGGTCCTGGTATAGGTCTATGGTAAGAAGATTTGCAGAATTTATCTCGAAAGCAAAAAATAACCGCCGCACAGGGTCGAGCATCTTTAATGGCAAGTTAGACAAATGACGAGAGAAAGTAATGTCGAGAAGATAACTCTAGGGCCACCTGTGATCAGCGATAAAACAAATTTGTTTAAGTGTTTTTGTGAGTCCTACACCACCGTCACTAACAAAACCACGTCCGATGTGCATCACGCATTTACCAGTCATTCTCTATAATATATATATATATATATATATATATACACATTTCCCCCTCCTTTCCTCACCGAGTGCGGATCATAGGCGTGTGGACTCAGTGTCCGTGATGTTCCGCGCGACTTTTAGCTCTTCGTGCTTCTGTCGCGACGACTATGTTGCTGAGCGTTTCCGAGCTCTCGGCGCCGAATTAGTTGGGCTATTTTGATTTGACGAATTGCTTCGACGGTTCGTCATTGTTCATGAGTTGGCTTAATGCACATATGCGCAGTTGATGTTCTGTCGCTTGTTCTGTGCCACCTTTATGATCGTTGCTTCAAATGCTACACCAGCTGATGATGGCTACAGTGTGGAGTGTAACAATTTAATTTCTACGCCTGATGGTGGTTTATTACAAGTAGAACAGGCTGTTGTTGTGGTAATAGAAAGTATGTTTTGTGCACGACATCAACTGCGTGAGTGGTACAGAGACCGAGACAGCACCCGATAAGATGAGGCCTTCTGGTTGCCTGAAGTACCTGAATTCAGTCAGCCAAAGACTTTCTCAGGAATTTATTCCGACGCAATACTGAACAGTGGATCTATGATGAACTGGTTACAAGGTGTGAAGCATTTAAAGACAGACTTTGACTGCTCTGTATGAGCTTTACTGCGTGTTCCCATTTCTGTCGCTAGAAACTTAGTGTGGCTTCATTTGCAATTAGGTTTAACACGTTTGAGAAGGCAGCCGAAGCCATTAAGATATCAACTCCACATAGCATCCCGTGCTTGCCGAGTGCCACGACTTGGTAGCGTACATGGCAAAACTCACTGAGATCATTGTTTGCCGACCAAGATAGCATGTCTGTGTTAAAAGTTTGTTATTATCTTGACCAAGAGGGCCCCGTCTTTTTTAAAATCGGCGCAACTCTGACTGCGGTGTCTACGGGCAGAGTACTTCTTGAGTTCAGCAAGGGATCGCCTCCTGAAGTGTGCTTAGCATTCAGCATGCATAAAGCGACTATGTATGAGGGAGCCCCTATCACGTGTTATAGGTGTTTAACGATCTGTCGACGAGCTGTCGCAAACTGCCGTAACGATCAAGCACATAATTGGTGCGGTGAATCTGGCCACCTTGCAGCACAAGCGCAGCTAAATGCGTGAATTGTAACAGCTCACACACAGATATCTAAGAGCTAAAAAAATCAGCTTAGCTTGGAAATCTAGCAAGTTTTCTTTCAAATGAGGGATCGTAGCGGTGGTCAGCGAAACATGACTTAAGCATTCTGATGTCCCTGCCTTATCAGTAGAAGACTTTGACTTTTTAGTGCCAAGCCGCAGAATAAGGATCCCGCGAATAAGGCTAAAACTCGCAGCGTTTTATCTCCAATCGCGATGAGTAATCTGGATGGCAATGTACAAATGATACGTCTACATATAAAAAATACTGATTTGGATCCTACATCATGGACGCCTATTAGAGCAACATAATTAATAATCTTTTTTTTTTTTTTAATACCACGCCGCGGTTTGTCTGGCGGTTCGGTCCATAGCAGAACTGACAAAACGCTAGATCGATTGTTGTGTGGAAAACTGTGATGTAACATAAACACACTTACCCAGCCAGGGTGTTAATAAATAAATAATAATTAATAATAATCTTAGACAACGCTAGCGTCAATTATATTTGCTGACCCATCTTCATCTGATTAGATCTCATTTTTTTCCACAAAGAGACGCATGATCTAATTGATCGTGTCACCACATGGATTGACCACATTCTCGCGGGAAAGCGCTCCGAGTTCTCCTCTATCCAATCTAATATTTTGAAACCGTTTTTTCATATTTATGCTATCGTCTTAATTTCATACAACATGGAAGCTAGTCGCCCGGCGCATGCACAATTCTCACAACATGATGCCTCCTTCGTTTAAAGTTTTTCTTTTAATCTAGGACTACAGAAATTATCAGCTTTTTGAGATTAAGGGTGCATTCTACAAGGTTTAATTGTTTACGTTGAAAAGTGACACACGTTAGTCCTGGAATCTTATCAGCAAGACTTGCGCCAGACAAAACATTTAGCGGATCATTGACCTACACTGACGCTCCTAACCAGCTCCGTTTAAGAGATACCTCCGACAGAGTCGATCGGCATTTAGTTACTATCGGTTTGGACACATTTGATCTTCTGTGCTTCGAATCGATATAGTACCCCTGTGTGCCTGAGCCATGGGTCATTGAAACCCCTCGGTAAATGAAAACCCCCCGTTAATAGATCGTGTGTCAGCCTCCAATGTTCTCCGTTTTCTTTCGCAACAGAGGAGCCAGCTGAAACTTTGGCGCGAAAATTATTAGAGTGACTCTCTGACCCGACGAGTGCTTCTGCTAGTGGCTCTTTTTATTTCAGACCCCTTAGATAACCTGTCGTTATCTTCGGTTGCCTTTACCGCACGTTTGAAAGTCTCTTTCATGGCTTCGCTTTTCAAAAACAAGGTGGCAAAGCACTATCGTCACGCTGCTGCCCTACGCCCCGTCTGGCCGATTATGTCTCTGGAGTTGCAGAGAATATAGTATTGACACAGCTTGATGAAAACCTTGTGTCCCGTCAGCTGTCAAATTGGCTATCTATATATTCAGAGTGGGCATCTAGGCACACTGGTGGCATTTGCTATCGACACCCCGATTATCTTTCGGCTCGTGCCTTCCGATTTTGATTCTAAGTTGTTACGCTGCCTTTTACTTGAGTCTTGTAAAATGCAGTTCCGTCAGTAAACCACGTTTCAAATCATAAAATCTTATATATATATATATATATATATATATATATATACATACGTACATTTTTAGAGAGGCTAACTCGTAAATTGCATGACACACCGGGCGTCTTTGCTAAATTTGAGTGTGATGCCCCATGTGAAGTATGGGGGCTCACAAACAAAGTCGTTCTCTTCGCCGCTTGTCAGGGCTGGCCGCAGTACTGTCGTCTTGAGATTACCTCATTTGGTCACTTTAACTTGCTAGTAAGGCTGGTCGAATTCGCATGCTGATGTTCTCTAGCATCAATATATATATATATATATATATATATATGCGGCAATTATTCCGCCCAATTTAGTGTTCATAGATTAATGCAAATGTTGGCTCTGTTAACGCTGCATGCGCATGCAGCTCCGAAGCCTCTGGCAAGCCGTATGCTTATTGGCGGATTTGCCTAATTAATTTGCGCCAGAACAGACAATTCAAGTGGCCTTGCTAATGAGGGCAAGCTATTTTAACAGATAACCCCATAAGCGTCACTTGTGCTGAATGAGCATGCAGGACATATATATATATATATAGATAATTGTACTCAGCGCCCCTTGTTGCGATGCACCACGTACATGTTGAATTCGCCTTTCACCTTATAACCGAGCAAGGCTTCTTTGTGGCAATTTTGGGTGAAAGTTCTGGACCGGCCATTTTCAACTTGGTTTTCGTGGTTTCCAGTTAGGATAAAAGTAAATGTCGGAGTGGGCTATGTTCGGCCACGATCAGAAAAAATATTTAAAAAGGGGAGCACGGATGAGGTATTATCCTCCTATTATTGCTGTTGCTAACGCTGTCGTTGTTAGTAAGCTTGCAGAGAATCCGGCAGATGCCAAATTGATAGGCAAACGTCGTCTGAAACGTAACGTATCAGGAGTTTTAAAATTAATTACAGAGCTCTTTATCGAATATAATAATGTTAGCTAACGCAACCTGCAATCTAGTAGCTCGAGTTCGTCGAGCACGCATTGCTATCGACTCAATCTTACCGCACATTTTATACCAGGGTACATCGTCAGCTCAGTGGTACTGTATCTCATTCTATTAGTGGTTACAAAATTATCTAAAAAAAAAACGGACAAGGCAGAAGAGATATCAACTGTATCTGAGTTTGAAACTGAATTGAGTTGACGCATATGTTCTTGTCGTTCTTGGCCTATAGCGAAAACACGAGTTTAACAGACATGCGGTTTTTGTTTAGTAATCAATTTGATAGCATAATGCCAATAATCAATCAACCAGCTCTTCGATCACCCTGCTGTAAAAATCTTGTTTCCTGCAGACGAAGAAGTTTTATGTCTCCCGCAGAGAAATCTCTCTTTATGTTTCGGAGGGCATGGTGGATGCCAAACGAATTGACAGTCCAGATTATATATTTTTTGAGGCATATGTTACTCTGATGGGGTCGCGCGTTCTCTTGATGAGAGTTGACCCCTTTCCTGTTCACAACTTGTGTAGTCGTTTAAGTTAATTTTAATTGAATTCATAAACTTTTTGGAGTTAAGAAAAACATGAGAAAAAAACGCGTTGGTCGCCTGGTTCCTTTTTTTCAAAATTCAAATGAAGCAATGCTTCTGATATCCCACCGACGACGCAGCATAACCTTATTAGCGTGGGTGCTGCTTTTGGGTTGACATTAGGAACTGCCTGTGCCCGCGAACAAGAATATTTTATTGCTGACGTTTTCGTCAAAAACCCCATTTTGTAGGGCGGGTTACCAAGCAATCCAAGAAAGAAGCTGGGGGGGGGGGGGGTAGCAATTGAGGACAGAAACGCAGACTTCACAAAACGTTAAATTCAACTTCTTACAAGCACTCGTTAACACTCCACCAACTGGGTCGCACTCCTAGTTAGACACCCTTATCGCATTAAGCCTAAAACGTCTAAGATAAAAAGAGATATCTCAATTTTGCACAATTCAATTTTGGTTTCAAGGTAGCTCACGCGATGCATGTCGCGTAGTATTGCTGAAATGATTCGTTGCAAAGCCTGATGACTTTGCGATCTGCGTGTTTGGCTCGTATCTCCCACCATGACACGATTTTTTGTTAAGGGCATGTTCCGTAGATGGTCGTAGCACTTGATCGCCGATTTCTCAACCGATTTACGTTGTACTTGTCATGGAAAAAGCGATGGAACTTGCGACGGCCTGCGTACAGATTCTTGACCCAGTTATGCTCGAGCTTTTTGGACACCACGTGCAGGTCACGGCTCAACTTTAAGTAAGGCGTGTTTCCCTTAGTAATGCCACGTTCGGACGTGTCTCAAAATGTGTGCTGATTCTCTGTCGAATGACAACAACACATTAGCTGTTGCGACTTTCAAGTGTCTAAATGAAGACGTGCTGACATGTCGACAAGATAGAGCCCATAACGACCAGGAGAAAAACGATCTGCTCGTGGCGAGCAACTAAAGTAAACGCGTTTCAATTCATTAGTTCCTTTGCCTCATGGCCATCAGGTAGTCTAAGGAAGAGCATACTTGCTATATACCTGTACAATACATGCACTGTACAAACTATTATGTTTCATTATTAAAACAAAATTGTCATTACCCGAATGAAAAGCATACATTTAAATTATCAATCACAACACATATGGTGTACAAACTGTGAATATTCCGTGGTTTGTTGTAAAGCCGCATCCCATATTTACCATTGAATTAATGGATTTGCCATAACAAGCTTGTCGCCAACCCACTGAGCAGTAGGGCCTGCAGTCTGCCCCCATCACAACAACAAGTGCAACAGTAATAACAATAACAGCAGCAGTGAAAATAATAGCATCACGAGAAATAAAAAAGAGTAGTGGGTTCTTTAGTAAACTTAGAAGCAAACCTATTGCCGTACGAGTGTTGGACTGGCGGGCGTACGGAACTGGCACCCCCTGCTATCATCAAGCAGGCGATCTCACGTGCAATAACGTCCACTTGTGAGCGCTCTCGCCAAACGTATGAGCAAAAACTTGGCCTAAAATTGCCTCTGACTTTAATATGTTTCTATAACGAAAAATATTCTGTTTTCTATATATTGTATTGATTTAACCTGTGATCTAATTTGCAAGGTGTTTAGCATATTCTTGAATATATATATATATATATATATATATATATATATTTATATATATATTTATATATTTTTTTTGTATATGAGGTTTTGGGCGGTCCAGACCCAAATATTTGCAGGTTTATCCAGCGTGTTCGGCACGCGCACAGTGTTTTCTCCGGGAAACCCACAATTTATTTAGCCAGAAACTGTCGCTGCATAGTTAGAGAGGAAATGCGGCATCTGTGCCGCATTTCCTGGACAGTCATGGAACGCTGGTGAACTAAACTACCTCAGACTTTTAAAACACCTGAGTGCTATGGCTCCCTATGAGTGGTCGCTGTTGTACTACTACCGACATAAGAGTCTCTAGCGACATGTGCAGGCACTAATCGTTGTCTGTTCACCGAGATACTTAAAGAAGGTCGCATACCTCAATTATTAAACTTGGCCAAACTTACCAAAAAGTAAGCAAAATTATACCTCTTTTATCACTACGGCAAAACAATATGGTCAATGTGTGTAATTGCATGGGTCGACTAGATTGACTATAGAAACTGCGTAATCTAACAATGCAGCATGCTCATCGCTTGTAACAAAGTGTGTTTAGCGGTGCTGAGCCAGAAGTGCGCATATCGCGTCGGCGCATGGGCTAACTTCGCCCGTATGATTTAGTGTAAGAGAAACTCATTAAAAAGGGGAAGCTTTCGGAATACTTCCCTAAAATCCCCTTAGCACTACTACCGTAATTAATACTTGTAATTTTGTTTTTATTGTTAGCTTTATCTATGCACTCATTATTACCCAGCAACGAGGCTCTAAGCGTTAAAGTCCGCAGGGATCACCGCTTACTTTAGCAACGTCTCCTCGATCGGTAACAAATCTCCTTTCTCACAGTGGTTTTACCTAGCGTATCCTGTAAATAAAAAAAAAAAGCCGGATGGCGGACGCAAACATCGCGCAAATTTCATACTAACGTCACCTAATTGGATAATGCTGTGGACTGCTCAGTGTCTATGCTGGAAGGTGACTGGACTGCGAATGCTGCTGGTGGACGATTCAATAAGTATTCCAAAAAAGAAGGTAATCTCACATCAGCTTCTAAAGTTGATTGAAACACTATACCGGCCCGTACTGTTTAGCAGACTTGCCAAAGTTCTTCTATATGATTGTTGACACTCACGCTGACGGTCGCTGAAGCGTTCAAATTGTATATAATGACGACTGTTTGGTAATTATGTACCATCTTGAAATGCAACGTTATTGCATAATAAATAAACAATATGTAATATAGTACGTATATACGATATTGCCTCGACCTGCTGCTAACGACCGACCGCTGGTTCAGAAGAAAAGCGCGTTTACAAGCCGCACACAATGTTGGGTGTTTGTCGTCGGTGGGCATACTGCAGTGTGCCGGGTTGCGTGAAAGCTTTTGTTCAAAACATTTCAAGCGTATGTAGTCTTCTGAAACCGCGAAAAAAAGCGTTCCAGGGAAAAGTCCAGCAGATGCAGAGGAACGCCTCTGCATCGTATACGTTCCTCCGATAAGCAAGCCAGCCAGCCAGCCAGCCATACTACCATATCGGTCGTACCCCAGGCAGGCGCCAAATTGTAATTCGTTGAGGTTAATACATTTGTGTGTGCTGGCGCCTACGCGATTGTGTCGGCGTGGGTGGTGTTGTTGTTGGTGTGTGTTATGTGTATGCGATGGCCAAGAAGTATGCAAAGATCTGGGCGTTTGTTACATGCTCGAATCTGCGACCAAGCATCTGTTTCGTACGGGTTTCAGCATGTCTGGTCCTCAATTTACACCTGTGGTCATACGACGCGAACGATGGTTCATCAAGGCGTCTTAAAAGTACGACCGACTCGATCAAGCAGATATTCGTTATATATTATCGTATATATATTATATGTCGTATTAAACACAAATTGATATGATGTATGTGGTTATATATATATATATATATATATATGCAAAATATTGTAATGATTTATTATTCATTTACAATACGTTTGCACACTCGGCAGTGCTCGCCTTTATATATATATATATATATATATATATATTTATATATGTGTACTATAACATGGCATAATAAAGACCTTATATATATATATATATATATATATATATATGCGACAAAAATCGCAATCGTTCCGGTCTTCTCGGGTAGCTCGCCGTACTAATAAATGATACGCAACGTTAATTCAAAGTAGCATTTAAGACAATCATTTATGTAGGCTACGTGCATTTTGCAGTGAAATCGACGATCAAATGCCTGATATACATACATATGTATGCATGCAGACAAAGATGATACCTATAACGGTCATTATATATTACACGAGTGCCCAAATAGGCTATTACCGGTCCGTATCATAAAAACAGAGCAGCAACGGCCAGGTGCTTGATTTGAGAGTCGTTGCACGATGTTTAGTATTAACTAATAATATCGTAGCAATATATAAAACTTCCAGTCGTAGGTCCAGTCGTATATATATATATATATATGTTTTGATTGCGAAAACGCCTTATGGCAGCTCATTGCAGGAAGCTTGTCGGTGTATGCAGCCCTAATGACGTAGTATGCAGTGTTGGCGCTGAGACCCAGATCTATGTATATGAGTATGTGTATACATGTCAATATATATATATCTATATATATATATATAAACTCAAGTGACAGACGAGATCCCCTGACGACGGTCAGGATAACGACGCGACACACGACGTCAATTCAATCAGACGTGCCGATTCAATTACTGGCAGGATTGCAAAAGCGAGACCGCCGCTCGACCCGTGGGTGGCTCACGCAAAGCAAAGGCTGGTGGAGAAGCTAGACAAATAGAGAGGCCACGCGTGCTGCATACACGCAGCTTGCAGTCGGTACGTCGGCTCTCTGCAAGGCGTCAACGATTGCCGCCCCCCTCCGGGCGCCTATACAAACGACATCCTATATGACAGCGACACCCACTGCGGCGGCGGTGGCTGCAAATTATATCGACTTTGTACACACCAATAGCTGCGGCAGAGGTTGCAAGCGGTCGGCCGCCCTTGACTTACTTAGTTTCGATTGATGCCAAATGTATGCATGTGTCTGTCTGTGCACTTGTGCATAGGGACACACCCATCGGTGGTGCGAATCGGCTCGTGTCGTTTGATTTCACTCATTGCTCTGCCTTCTGTTCCGGGTTCTGCTGCCGTTGGCCTGCTGCGACCAACGGCGACTGACGACTGATTGATTGACCGACTACACGTGGAGAGATGGAACAACTTTGAAACAACAACAACAATATCGAGCCGTGCTCATCGATCCTGTCTCGAAAAATGAGCTGAGTAGAGATTGGAGGACGGACGGAGGACGCAGATATTAGACGCTTGAGAAAGGAGGGGTGGAAACCCAGACGGTCTAGCCGGGTTTCTGGACCTGCATCCTAGATGTGAGGGAGTGGTTCACAAAAAGGCGGGAGGAATCACTGTCCTACTCGCTGGCATAATTTTTATGGGCTACTGTACCTTTAGAAAATACCTGCATCGTATCGGATGGGCTCTGTTGTGAGTATGCACTCCCTGTGATTCAGGAAACGGAGTAGACATCAAACACAGATCTAAAACATGCACGGCGTTTATCGCGGACTGGGCGCAGCTGACGCGGCTTTTTGAGTGAGGGGACTTCCTGTAACGTGCAAGCAAATGGCGCAGGCACCTTGTATGACAATGTGCGCCTTTTGCCCACGAACCCTAGGTGAAAAGTAGGGGTTGACGAAGATTAAATAAATTATTTGCCTTGTCCTGAGCATTTAGGTAAGAGGTCTTAATTGGGTATCATGCCAACAACATCGGCATAAACTCCTACACTACCCGCTTTGGGTGAGCGTAAAAGCACTCTTCTCTCTTCAGGCAAACAAGTGACAGCTATAGCCATTCGATGTCCTGTCCAGTACTATTAGCGCGTTACCCAGTCAAACGCCGATAAAAAAAAAGGGAGTCCGCAAATCAGTAACTCTGCACTTTTCAGTTCTAGTAGAGGCAGCCAGCGCAGTACGTAGTGTGCAGACCAGGGCAGTTTTTTTGTGACTTTTACCCTGTCCCATCGTGTAACGTTGTGGTGCGACCCTTTTTATAGGTTGTATCTCTTGAATTGACTATAGAACTGCTTCTTTTAGCCATTTGAATAAAAACATTAAAAAAGGGGTTTGTCGACATGTCTAGAAAAACGCCTTTTGTCGACACTATTTTATAGGTGAAAATTTCATTTACAGAGCTAAGCGGCGGCTACAAGTTCGTGCGCTACGTACAGTTCTCTGGTTTACCATATATTCCTCTGATAACTTCAGAATAGCAACCTTTGGGCTTTCTTGTATCTTCAGACGCAGATTATGCTCTTCGGGCATCAAGTTTATTTTTGTTCCATCCTTGAAGTTAAAGTCACACTACCGAAGTTATCTTAACCGACGCACAGAACTCTCTCGGACGGTGGTAGCAGTATTCTGATAAGCCTGGCAAATTGTTGGCGCTTTTTCTAAACATGTCCAGCAAAACTTTGCTTGGGTCAGCAACGTCTGGTGAATTACTTACTACCCGTTCCAGTTTTCATACTGATAAAACTGACGAGCCCGACTAATTTCATAAACCACATCCGATGGAAAGGGGTAATTGTGACGTGGGTCACACAGTTGTTCGTCCAGTGGTGTCAATAAGAGCCACCCTAACAGTAAACAAGCAAACACACCAAGTCAAGCAGAACCACTTCTTATGAGGAAAAGCCATGACGCGATACTAATGGAAGATGCACTGGACCAGGACGCAACATCTTGTGCAACACGAAATAACTTAAGCGTGCTTTCTCTGTACGCGCAATATTGTAAACCAACCATCGGTTAGTAAAGCTATTATGTATAAAATAAAATTTAAAAAAGTCGTTAAAAATTCGTAATTAAAAAAGTCGTGCTTTAATTTAAGTACGGAGGAGGATCAGCCAAGCTGCAGCAAGCTGGACGGCAAGATGATTTTGTAGAGTTTCAATACAGTTGTACAAAAACATCATCATGTTTACATAAACTACCTATCCGTTTGCTAGCGGCAAATGAGGCTCTTCCTCAGACATTTTGAGAAATAATATATATATATATATATATATATATATATATATATGCATGCTTACTTCTTAGAAGAGAGTGCGACAAACAAGAGAAGCGATCAAGGTGCAAGGATTTCACCGGCCCAAATGTATGAATACTGTATCCTATTTGCTTTTGTCTGCGTGTCGCAAATTTGTGAAAGAGTCTCCGTCGTCACGGGCAGAGTAGGGCACCCTAGCAGTCCACCGTTCAGCTCGCGTACCTGCGTAGCTAAGGCTAGGCCGGGCGGTGGTGTAAGTCTGCAAACAACATTGTGCACTACTGTGCGGACAATTGTACCTTTATATTTATTTGCAGCAGCAGCAGTAGCAGTAGAAGAGTATGAACGTAGCAGACTAGCAGCGTGTTCTCTATGCATTCGTCGGTCGAGCAGTGCCACCACAGCCACACCATTCATTCGCGCGTTTTCACCTCTGTCGTCATATGATCTGACGCAAGAGCGAACGGCCGCCCAGCAGAGGAGGAGGCCAGTTTGAAGGGGACGAACTGGAACGCCCCCACGGGGGGCGGGGGGCGCCTACCCTATTGCTCTCGTGGGAGTCATGCTGGGACGGATTCCATATGACGCCGGGCACGCCTTGCCTGTTGCTTGCTATCATCCACCACTGCTGGGAACCTCGTCTGCCACCAGGACGCCGTCAACGCGACGGTGCAGACGAAGCGCGGAAGAACGTTTAAATCTATGCTTCCCCCAAGAACAACTACTACAGTTCGTACGAGGGCGAGAAGGAAGACGACGACAACGACGACGATAATTAGTGCAAGGGTGACAGTTATCTAAAAAATCTGCTAGCCAGTTTATTTCAAGTCAGTTTTAGTTGTCTGAACCACAACTTTGAATAGGTAGCTAACCGTAGGGTTACAGGACGACTGAATACGCCCGCCTCTATACTATCACACCAGCATTGCTGGAGTAAGGCGTATATATATAAACATATATATATATATATATATATATATATAATTTTTTTTTACTTTCTTCTTTTTCTCCTTTTATTCCCAAACCCTTGTATCACTTTTCACAACGAGAACTTAAGCATGTGAATGTATGCAGTTCCGTAAATAAACCATGTCTGAATTGAATATATATATATATATATATATATATATATATATAAGGAAACAGATATAGTTTTATTCAGCCTGCAAATTTGATGCCGCATTGGTTGCAGATGAGAGTAATTCTAGTTAGTAGATTAGAAGATTTGTCCGATGATAGTACGGAGTAGTCCGGACGAAAAAAGGACGCAGGGTGAAAGAGACAAAAACGGGGGGGCCTCTATAACCACAGTTTGTACATGAAGCAGGGCACTAGGAAAATCAAGAATTGTTGCAAAGTTAATATAATTCTAAAACGCGCCCTGACAGTACGAGTGCTGGGCCGTAGGTGGAGCATATATTGTACGGATGGCATCCCTCTACATTTTCTTTCCAATCTGCGAAAACGTGTTACCGGGGCACTACGCCGAATGAGGATTTCGTAAGAAATAAGTGATACAAATATATGATTGTAACATGCAACTAGTTCTACAGTATGGATCCAAACGTGCTCAATCCTAGAGGACAACGCAATGACTGTAATGATGTAAAACCTGGGATGTAGGGAGTTAAAGTGTTGTCGCCGATCCAGATTTGCGTTCAGGGAAAATTGCTGACATGTAGCTGTCTGAAACAGATTGATCGAAGCATCTACTACGTTTCCTGGCACTTCAGCGTGATTGAATAGTATAATTTCTGTTTTTTTTTTTACGGTAATACATATTGCTTATTTTGCACCAACTTTTTTGAGCTTTTTAATAGCGTAATCTCTGTTTTATAGACATTTGAGCGCCAACCCAAGGTTGATGAAGGTGTTCATAAAACATTCTAGCCTGGAGACTAAATGACTGTAACTGCTTCGAGTGGAGACAATTTTCGGACGCGTATACTTACTAACATAGACGACGAGTGCATAGAAAAAGTAATTATACAGATTAAAGACGAGCGGTCCCAGGGGGGACACCCCTGGGTACCCCAAGGCAACGGCAGCGTTACAAAAAAAAAGCAGAGCCTACCAGGACCGCCATACGCCTGTCAGTAAGGTAGGACGATAACCAGCGAATTGCCAAGCGGTCGAAATCAAAGCGGACAGGAGGTCGGCGCGTATATTGGGACGCAGGCCTTTGCGACGTCAACGCACACGGTCTAGAACTCTACATGGAATACAGTCGCCCAAGCTAAAGAGATTGAAGCAAATCCAGAAAAGCATGTTTCACAGGGGAAATTATGGCAAACTTTGAAAGGTAGAGAAAGGAGGTGTGGCAGAAGATACGAGATCAGCGAAATGTTCGAAGGATTAAAATGATTGTAATTGTGTTTCCAAGCGTTGAAAATCATATGCCCAGGCCTTGGAAGAATTTTGCTCAGATACCATAACTCGGACATGTTGACAAATAATTATATTAAGATCCTTGCGGAGAAACTGAGCGCCACGAAGCACGTTAGCATCGTAGCACGATTTGTTTTATGCCGAATGTAGCAGCTGCGAAGGCGGTCAAGTCGAAGGTGTTCCCGTCTAATAACCACAAGGTACTGCTGGATGACTGCATACATCCTATGGCGTGTGGGCTAACGTTGTGGCAATTAGCGGCAACGATAGTCTGGACTGTAGTCGTCCACGACATTTCCTGGAGAACACGAGACGATATCTCATGGGCGATGCACCAACAGGTGACACCAGATGACCAACAGGTCCCTTTGGAGACATAGTCCGGAGTTGGCACGATTGAATTATATTTGCTTCGCACTCCGCCTACCGATTTATATCATGCATATCCTGAATTAAAATGGTCTACAATATACTCAGTACTATTCCGAAGTTCCAGAACGTAGAGGGTATACGCGACGGCTGAATTTGACCGCTTGATTGAAACGCTAATGCGTGTTTGTGAGCAAACTTGAACATACATGCGTACGTTTCAAGAGTTGCGTGTGGTGGTACTAGATTTTGCTACAGTCTTACCTGCGTTTCGTATGTACGCGTACAATAACAACAAATTGTTGTTGCTGTTGTTTCTCTACAAAAAGTAACAATGAGTTATGGTTGTTACCAACAACAACAACAACGCGGGGGAGGGTCGTGAGGTCGAGTCGACCGGAGTTCTCTGTCGCTGTCCTAGAGGATGTCGACTGGCAGGCAAGGGTGGTAGTTCGGAGGTCCCTCTCCACGGCTTGCTGTGCCTTCCCTCTCCGCCACGGGAGAGGAACAGGCCGAACTGCCACGTGCTCTGCGTGCGGCCAGGAGCGCACGCAGACCTAGAGACGCAGAGGACCCAAACGTATAAGGCTGCAGAAGGCGCGTCGAACTCGCCTAACTCTTTGGCCAAGCTTGGAGCCCACTAGCTTGGAGCCCGGGCCGCCCCTGTCGGAGAAGCTAAAACTTTCCTATTTTCGGCCATCCATCGGTTCGCAGGTGAAAGCCACTCGTAGTGCCAAGCTCGAAAGCCCCTCCTAAAGCGTCGTTAACGTGCCTGTATACGTGCAAGGTACTATTCGTATATATATTTATATATGGGCGCAAATATTCATAGTTCAAATATAGATATGTGCTTGAACTCAAGTGCGCTGGTGTATATGCGATGAATAAATAGACTCGTAAACGTGTGGATTAGAGTTTAGACGTGCAGCGTGCAGGTACGACAAGGTAAACGTGTTGCTCAACCCCAAGCAAAAGTGCTCAGTGAAATGAAGAGTATGCACATCAGTGTGCACGTGTATCTACGTGTCTGCGGATAACACAGCCGAAGTAGCTGTCCAAGGGTGATACGTGACGTGTGAAAAATTGTTCAATTCAATACATCATTTCGACGGATATCTTCAGGCTCAGGTGTCATACAAAGGTAAGCAGTGGCAATTAACAACAGCTCGTAGTTCACCAATTCGACAACACGACATACGCACGGGGGTTAAAGTGGGGGTTTAACATAGTCAAACATACGCAGACTATTGCAGTCTGTCGAGAATCTGCTTGTCCAAGTGATCAAACCAAGCGTTTAATTGCGCTGGAGCATAACGGTGGTCGAAACAGCAGTTGCATAGAAGAGAGTGTTTATATATATATATATATATATATATATATATATATATATATATATATATATATATATATATATATCTATATATATATATATATATATATATATATATATATATATATATATATATATATATATATAATACAAAAACATGTAATTTGTCAGGAATCACCGGATAGGCTCTACCGGATCCGGCAACCGCATACAGTTATCAAACGAAATGCTGACTCAGTTATCTTTTTAGGATAACTTATAACAAGTCCAGCTGCCGCTACTTAACGCACAAATTAGCAAATAAAATTGAAGTTGCGGTTGTTCGGGTTGGATTTACGTTTTGTTGTCATATGCTTATTAACTTAAATTCCCAGATAGATGCCGGTCGCCTTGTACACTGAGTTCTGCCGCTTCTTTATGTTAGGCTTCTACCATACTCCTCCTGGGGGCTGAAACTTGGGATTCGCTCTTCAATTTGTCCTGACAACTTTACCTTAAGAACGATGAATCCGTGGCAGCATTGACGCAGACAGGAAGCATTCAAGCATGCTATCACTTCGACACGCTTATGTAAGAAGGGACGTAGGCGCAGAAATACACTTTGTTTCTTACTTCTTAACCCAAATATAGTATGCTATTGTACAAGGCAATATATTATATGCGATGTTAATTTGCTCTTCTTAGCGCTTTGACTCTCCCGCGTCCTATCAGGGCGTCCTGGTGACCGATAAACGCTGCTTCTCATTATGTATGTTTCGTTAGTAACAGGATGTCTAGCTTACAGGTGTACTTGTATTGCTGTTTCAAGGTATCTTTGTCATTTTACTAATTAATAACCGCTTGAGTGAACTAGTCCATAAACCGGTATATCAATAACCAAACGGTGACCTATAATCCTAGCCTCATGGTAAGTAGCTGTTAAGCTGCATAATGCAATTCTGTGCTTAGATTGTAAATTAATAGTATTTCCATCAAGCGTACGTCTCGAAATTCCAGCGAGAACTTGAGAGTTCTAAAGTTTGAGGACTCTCGGACAAGTCGCGCACATACCAAATCTGTTCACGCCGTTAATTCTCTATTTATCAGGACAGTTTGCTAATTCTTTTTATTTGGTTGTGCCGTCCCATGCTATTAAAAATTACTTGCTTATACTATATTATATAGGCGGTGCCCTATTACCATCTGCATGCAAACGAACTGTTTTCTAGACACCACATACATTTTCTATTTCCTCATAATTAGGTTTCTTTTATTTTATCTGTCTGGCTGGTTTCAAAGCACTGTATGCCATCGCCATATGTTCTCCGAGACGGAGATGCTTGTGGGTGCTTTGGTTCGCTCTGGCCGAGGGGCAATTAGGCTGCTTTTCCGCTAAAACTTCCGCTCTCTAATTTCTTGTATTGTCTCTTCTGAGAATTCGTAATCTAGCTACATAAGATAACTGTGCCTATGCCTCGCGAGCCCAGAATCCCGGAATATCAATCTTCTCCTCCTCCACGAATCAGTCCGAGTCAATTAATTTGCATTGTATTGCATGTCTACCTATGTATCTACTGTTTCTTATATTGGAATGGCTTGTGCTATTGGCCTGCATAGTGATTACGGCCTTAGGCTTTAAGTTACGACTGGATTGTAGTTTGCACGGCTGGGTCGATGTCGTAGGCAAGAAATAATTTAGAAAACTTCCTTTCTATTAAATGTTAGTGTCAGTACCATCGCCACCTTTTCGTCTATTTGCCATGGCCATATATTTTTCGTTTCTCTATGTTTTATAAGCCGCTACTTAGAGCAGCTGCATATATTCTATAAACCGCACGGACGGTTCTTGGCTTGCAACTTCGTGTCGTCTGCTCCTGATCCTGCGATAAACCGAATTCTTCCCTTTAACTATTCATGTGCTTTTGGGCCACCTGCTGAGATCCAGCTGAGTTCTCTCTTTCTCTCTCTCTCTTTAGAAACTTATACGTAGACCGATCAAGACTTCGTACTCATTTTAACAATGTTTCTCCTAGCAGGCCGACGAATCCTCCCAGGAATCCGTCTCGTTATCTCTGTTGCTGACCAATTACTCTATTTTCGTGGCAAATGTTCACCATCTAATGCCTGCTTATACTTTACTTCTAAACTGTCGATTTTCTCTTACACACAGGTGGTAAACATATTGGCGCTGGCCTTATTGCATGCTTGCTTAGCATATTTTTCTTGTCGTCTTCGTGTCCCTCTTTGCATGTCCTGTCATTACTTCGCTTGTGACACTAATGACCCTAAGAAGGCCTTTAGGCTTTGTAGAAACTTTGTTCATCATCACATTTATTTCACCCATATCGAGTATGCATATAAAATTTACATTTAGACAGTAGTTGGCAGCTGCTCTTGACTTGTTATCTGAGAGAGGCGGTGCAGGGATCTCTTCGCAAGGGCCAGGCAGGCACACGCATGATGATACTTCGTACACGCCTGAGAGCACAGTCGACAGACGCACTTCGTGGCACGAACCTATGTGCAAACTCGTGCTCAAGCTCGTGTTCAAACATACCAGGTGATGACAGCCATGAACGATGTGTCTGATATAGATGTGCTGATTGTCATATGCAAGACCAACCCACAGGTGATGTAGAAACATTTTAAATTCTATTCAGTATTAAGCAGCAAACGTGTAATCTTTTCCCTCGCTTTCTTTACCTCTTTCTTTATATTTTGCCCTACTGCTTTTCCTTACTCTACTAGACTTCTGTTCTTGTTGTGGATTGCCAACTAGTGACCAGCAGTGAATCACCTTTTCAATAAATCATATTTATGTCACTCAAATAGAGTATGTACAAGAATCTCCTTTTTATTAACCTAAGAGCGTCTATTTCTTTTGGCCAAGACGAGTTCTATTAATAGAACCAGGCGTGCGACGCGCAGGAGTTCACATCTGCCAGCTGCGTGCACGCTCTCGTCATAGCTTACATGATTTCGATTTTCCCTCCACTACCTATTTTTCTTGTTCATAGTACAGGTATTTTCTTTTTAATTATTGTCTTGTGTCTCTATTTTGCCTTGCACCCCTATTAAGCTGCGTCATTTCGTATGGTGTGCTTTTTTTTCATTCCTTCTTTGCCCCTTTCCGACTCAGTCCATTTCTTCACTTCATTATCTGCGACCACGTAGTGTATCGACAATCCCCTCCGCACCTTCGTAAATGTGTATTTACCCCGACAATTGCTTGAGGCGTTTGACTGTTGAGGCAAAATTCTTAAAGTATACGCCCGCCAGCATCGTTTTGCCTTTTAGAGAGGGCAAAAGGAGCATAAATATCTATGAGTATTTTTGTCTCTTGGGATTTCTAAGCTATTCTTTGATGCTTTTATATACGTGTTGATCTGTCCTACTCTAGTTACGGGCTGCTTCTTTCACTAGACGTTGCGTACTTCTTCGTCGCATTAAATTAATAAATAATAGTCAAAATAGCTATTTCAATGGAACCGTTTTTCTTTACCGGAAAATACTACTTATCTTTAGTGGCGCGACCACTAGTGACATCAAACCTTCGGTACGCAAATCACATTCACAGATTCAGGGTCTTGGCTAGTTAAACTGGATATGCCATTTCATACACTGCTCTTCCTCAAAAATAGGTCAGCCTTATCTTAGGGCTATGGGCGGTTAACTTAGTTTTGCCTCTACCTCTTTTATCGCATTGTTTCCTACATCTCCTACACCACAATCTTATGTCGTAACGAAACTGAAATAGTTCATATTTGGGGTAAGTTTGCACGGGCGCCGTAAACGCCCCTGAATTCCGCGGCCCAGTCGTGTTGAAATTGCTGACATGCAAAAATAAAGTAAAAGGTAACATTGCTGACATACAAAAATAAAGTAAAAGAGAAAAGTCATCGATCACTCCGCCTAATGCACGTATATTACGGTACCGGCGTGGTCTAGGCGGCTAGTGCGCTAGTAGTCATCCTCCGGGGCGTCGCCGGTTTGATTTCTGCTTCTGATCGAATTTTTTTGAAGGATTTTTATTGATCTTAGATAATAAACCATAACACTGACGGTCAACGACCATGCTTCCTTAAGGACTACTGTTATGGATGGGGATTTCAGCATGCTCGCTTGTGCTGCTGTTCTGGACGCCCTTGATTCAAAAGGATATGTGTCCCTAAACACATATGTCAAGCGAATAGGATATATATGTATTTATATATATATATATATATATATAAGAAACACGATTGGTTGTGTGCGTTAAAATTGTATACGCACAATAATTACGTGTGCGTACCTAATTATATGTTAGGTACCTTTGTTCCTATGGAAAGTTTCTCACACCGCTATTCTGAGCCAGCCTAACAATAGGTTGCCACCAACTAAAATGCGTGCCAACAGCTGCAATTATTCCGATTACCGGGCTGAAAACAAGTGCAGAAAACAGATATGAAGCGTAAATGGGGGAAGCTCATTTTCATATATATATATATATATATATATACATACAAAAGGTATGTTAAACGATCAAAAGTGCAGGGTAAACTATCGGTGAACTGCGAACGATTTTGTTTCAAACAACGTTGCATTACAAGCGAACGATTTCACCTGTATGTTGTATATGCAGTCAACTGCCAATCTAGGGCGTAGGCTCGACGCTTTGTCGTTTCCAGACCAAACATAATCGTCGCTTTGACGACGAGAAACATCGAATAGGTGTCTCAATAACTAGTTACTGTGTGCATAGCACCAACAGGAACAGAGAGAGAGAGATAGAGAAAAGAAAAAATACCCCATAGCTGCAGACGGAAGGCACGCCCAGACGCGCGGACCCCCTATGCGTGCCCACCCCCATCTTGCTACGACTACTACTCGTCCTTGTCTACTAAAACAACCCCTATGCTACTACTGACACTACAATCACCACTACCACTGTCTACTACTGTGCGTGCCAGTTTATCCAGGACATCCAGCTTCTTCGTTTTCTGTGCGGGTGTCCTTGTGTGAGCCTTGTGTCGATGCTGCTAATATCGCCTCGCACAGAGACTTTGTATAGGAACGAGAAGAATAGAAGGAGCTCAGTGACTTTTTGGAACTCGCTCAATTTTTGGTGACTTCTTCTAGAAAAACATAAAATCTTTAGAATGAGCCCTTAAAAAGGGACACCCTTTAAGGAGCACGATCTGGAGCGCTCCAAGATTGCACCGCCGGACGGTACACTTTTGTCTATTGTCCACGTCCCGTAGAGAAGTAACAGTCTTAGAGAGAGAGATAGACAAAGAGAAAGAGTGTCGGTAAAGTAGAGGCCAACCGAAATAAATAACTAGAGACAGAGCAAGAGTGGGAAAGAGAGAGCGAGCGAGACTGCCGTCACGACGCGAGAGAAGAGCACGTTTTTCCCTGCTTTTCCTCGAGCTCGTTCATTGGCTGGGGGCGGGGGGCGAATCAGAATTTGAAATTTGCCTCCGTGGATTTCTTCAGATATCGCTTCATCAGGAAAACGCAGAGAAGGCAAAAAACGTCGTCGGCCAAACTAAAGGAGTCAAGGAAAATGTAGGACAAAGAGAGAGAGGAAGAGCTTGACCATGGGAGAGAGAGAGAGAGAAAGAGAGAGGAGGGCAGGTTGAGGCTTGAGACGAAAGAAGATAAGTTTGCCCGTGACGCGACGACCGAAGAAGAGTTCAGCTCTTTATCTTCCCGGGAACAGAAAAACGTGACTACACAGGCACAAATTGATGAATTATTGAGAACTCCTTTCCTCCCATCCCCCCCGGTTTCAACCCCTCCAGAAGAAGCCCTTGAGCCGTGTTCGCAGCAGGTTAGTTTGTGTTCGTTCTGTCGTTGGTAGACGAACGCCGACGGTGTCGACAATGACAACAATAACAGCAACAACGACAACAACAACAACGACGACAACAACAACAGCAACAACAGCGGTTAGTGGTAAACTCAACCGCCGATCAGATTCAAGCCGCTGCTGCTGCCGCGGTGACGACCGCCGTGGGTGTATATGGGCCCATACGTTCAGTAGTTGGTGGTTTTCCACTATACCAAAACTCCGTTGTCAATAATGCACAATGCAAGAAATAAGACGGGCGGCAGAAGTGGTGGTAGTAGTAGTGGTAGGGATCAAGGCAAATAGGCGGACAGGAATTGGAGAGAGAAAATCTTGTTCTCTTCTTGTACGATCGACCGAAAGACCGACCACAGCCGCCTTGACAGAATAGGACAGGCCGTTTCCTTATCCACCGCTGCTCCGCTGCCGTACTGAAGAGAAGTAGTTGCGGCTGTTGTTATTGTTGTTGTTGTTGCGGCTGTTCTTGCTGTTGTAGTTGTTGTTGTTATTGTTATTGTAAAGGTGGTTGCTCATAACGCTGGCAAGCTTCAACGTCTTCAACACAAACATCTATGCTATTTGCTGGCTGTGTGCCGGGCAAAGGCGGACTGAACGCGAGGCTGAAAACCCCGCCCCGTGGTGGCCTCGGCCACTCAATCATGAATTCGTTTTGACGTGCACGACATCAAGGAATTCGCTGGCTACGAAGTATCGCCGTCTACGGATTGTGCGGCGTCTGAGATTGATTTGTTGTCACAGTCTCTTAATATAAATATTTTTTTTTTACTAACGCCAAGAAAATCCGATGCAGCCACTCTACGAGAGGACCCCGCCCTCACTAAGGGCACCGGGTGACATGAATCCCGTTAGAGCGGGATTCATCATCCTTTAGTAACCCAGTCGGCTTCTGGATGCTCGGCGCTGTGGGCTGTGGCCTTCGGGTACGGCTTGTGCTCTAAGCACATGGGTTTGCTCAAGAAACCGCTCTACCCACAACCAGGGCTTCGGTTTGTACCGCTGAGATGTTCGTCTTCTCAGTATCGTTCATGGTCCCAAAGGAGAGCGACTGGAAGCGCTTATCATATGCCTTTACAGTTTACAGTTTTGATGGTTCTGGTCATTCGGGAAACTGTCACAGGACGGCAATTTGCTTGGCCCTTTTGGGCCGCAACGAATGGGCTCAAGCGCCATCCGGGAACATCCGGCAATCACGTCGGCTTGATGTTGCCGCAGGTTCAGCTACAGCTACCCTGTCGGGCTATTGGGCTCTCAATTAATTTGTTCATTACTGCCGATTGTATTTGGCTTCGAGCGTTAGCTATAGGTTATATGGCAACTCAACGCGCTTTGAACCAAGTAAGTGGGCTAAAATAATATTTTTTTACACCATTTTTTTGTATTGTTGGACAACTCGAGTTGCAATTCACGTGTTCCTTAAGTCCAAGATAATGGCATTCGTTAATCTCAAATTCGTTAATCTTAGAAAAATAGAGAGAAAGATAGAGAGAGGGAGAGTATATTTAATATGCGTTTATTTAGGAAATATCACCAAGTCATCACCCAAATGGATCGCACTGAGCGACATGTCTCATGATGCTCTTTGGCACAAGTGAGGACACGAAAATATACAGCGACACTCATCGCAAGGGTTGTGGAACCCAGTCCGATGGCACAGTTTGAGGCGGAACCCGCGAACGAAGAAACGGGCGAGAACGTGGCGCTGCTCGAATAGTGGCTTCGTTTTCGGAAAAATGGTTGTGTTGTTGTTAACCGTCATATATCAGTCATAAAACTCTGATCTGTTTGGGTGGTTACCACGTTGAAGTGAACTTTCTGTCTGCCACGCACCGCCCAAAGCATTTACATCGAAGCTATCACCGAGCACATCTACTCTATCGCTGAGCATATATCTCTAATAACTAGCCCACTGCGAAACAAGCGGAGTTGCGATGCGAAAATAAAGGGTTTCACCAAGGTCACCTGGTGATTGGTGCAAGGCGCTCACTCTGAGCTACGGCAACATTTAGAGGGGTACCGTAGACGGGCATTTGGACAAGCGAACTGATCACCACTACTTCCGCACAGACATGAGACCACGATGTGGTGATACCCACGTGTGTCCGAAAATCTTTTAGCGGGGCTTACCACAAGTATTACGCCACTAGCCCGCGCTTTGCAGTGTGTGCATGCGTGTTTCTAACGTCGCTGCTTAAACGGACAATTGTACTCGTACAAGGTGTTCTAAAAAGAGTGGAACATTTATATTTGGTGCCATTTCTATGCGGTACAGCATCGACGTTGGCGGAATAAGAAATGCCTCGTGGTTGTCCAAAAGCCGACCGGCTGACCGTGCTGACAACTCCAACAGTGTTGCGACAAGTTCTTACCTGAGCGGCCACAGCGAGGCTGGCGTGAATGCGGATTATGTGCGAAAGCGTCGAGAAAGACCGATGCTTTTTTGTGGATGAGGTTTTGCTTTTAGATTGAGGTTTTGTCGAACCCGGTGGCGTGGTGCATTCGCCTGCGCCTCGCGACTGGAGGAGACACATGGGTGCGCGGGTTGGAACCCCACCGTTGCACACTTGTATTTATGGGGGTCCGGCCATGAACTGAGGCGAAAAGCAATCCCACAATTTTGCTAGTTGTTGTATTGTGCTATTTTTAAATATGACAAGATGGTACGAAAACAAGTTGCACTAAATGTTTATTGCAATTTGAAAAGTTTAAAAGCAGTATGCCTCTCAGATGACTCTTGAAAGCAGTATGCCCCTCAGATGAGTCTCTCAGATTTGTAGTCAATGCGAAAAACTGTGGTTTTTTGGTTTTATCTATTGTTACGTCGCAAAAGCCGTCGTTCTGGTTCGAGGATCAATCCAAACTTTAAATAGTTCGGAAAGCTGTAGGGAGAAAGGTCTATCGCCGAAACGTCACGCTTATCATTTTGAAATGGCTCGACGTGAATGGAATTCGACTTAACGACGGACGAAAGATTAAGTGTTGTTAGTAGCGTTTTGTTGTTTCGTATATTTTAGAAAGTTGAAACTAACATGTGAGACAAGGTGAATCTTCTCCTATTTATGACTCCCTCATTTGACTGTATTCTTATAATACCAATTGTAGAATGAGATTTATAATTCAGTCAATTCATAACATTTATTTACCTTTGTCATGTAGTATGAAAAAAATATATATCTCAATAAGATTTATAATATGCTTACGTAGTTTTGCTCTATCTGAAAACGGCGAACAGAATAACGTATGCTCAATGCCGTCAATATTTTGAAAGATCCGTTGCACAATTTTTTGCACCATCAAATTCGTGTCAGTTATGTCTCGTTCGTGTCAGTATATTTACAGTCGGAGAGACTAGTTTATTCATGGAACCGGTTGGCTTATGCTCACATTGCTTTGCTAATGCCAACCGCAAGTGTAACTGCACTAACCTGAGTAATTTTCTGTTTGGCTCAGTTATGCTGTTGATTCGACGATACAGTTGTTATTAGTATGAATGTTTGCGCAGACACTGAGAGTGTGATGAAAGTTGCGGTCCTTTGCATACAGCTTATGTTAGGGCCATCGGTGCCTCAAATCCATGATTCGAAAGTCAAGTTGAAACCAACAACAAAATGCGAATTTCAACTAAGATTGCCTTGAGCATACTTTATTTACTATGATGGATAGGCGTGATCTATCGAGTTTGCTATTTTTTGGACCACTGGCAAATGTTGAAGCTCATACGCAATGGGTATGAGCGTATACGCAGCCAAGTCTGCCGATATACGGGC
The DNA here is from genome assembly GCA_003439945.1 of Dermanyssus gallinae. Lineage (NCBI taxonomy): Eukaryota > Metazoa > Arthropoda > Arachnida > Mesostigmata > Dermanyssidae > Dermanyssus > Dermanyssus gallinae. The sequence continues at coordinate 15,830 of QVRM01002894.1, read as the reverse complement.
AGCTGGCATCCGTTTATAGGCAGACTTCGTTGGGGCTTCCGTAGGAACGACCTTAATCGAACCCCAAAGAAACAACATCGCGTCGCCGTGGTCGTTTCACTCCTCCTGCTTTCACTGTGTATGATGCCTACCGAGTCACATGCGCTCGCTGCATTAGCTCCGAAATCGACCGAGCCGGACGCATTGATTGTCGTTGTGGCGGTGGATATCTATGTCGAGAGTGTCTCTCTGCTAAAGGTACTTGTGGTGGTAGCTGACCATCGGCCCAGGGCCGAGACAGCTTATGAGGTTAGCTTCTGCTTGAAGGGGGCCCTTTTCTCTCGTCACGTCCTCCACACATGGTCCACTTTGACATTTTGACATCATGCCCTTCACATGATCCACGCTTCTTTATCGTCCACAATGAACTCGTTTGAGCATACAAACGACCAGTCAGGGACCAGCCTGCACCGGCTTACCGCGATGTTTTTGGTTATGGTGGCTCAACATTTCATAAGATATACGAGTATATATATATATATATATATATATATTCATACGTATTGGCACATACCAAACGAGATGAAGTTTGAGCATATTGTATTGGTTACCTATGGCGCCGTCCAGCCGATGGAAACGGCATCGTCTCTACATGATGCGGAAGACAATAACATTGTTAGGCCTTTTATTTCCTATAATTATGATTACTACAATTTGTATATTGCGGTGCATTAATATGTACTTCATATTTCATCATCATCACCATCGCCGTTACGTTGCCGCTGCTGCCAGCATCAGCCTTATCATAGTTAAGCAGTTCTTGCATAACCAAATTCGAAATTATAACTTGAATGAATGCTCTTGAGTGTCGTCTGTATAGTAAGTGGCTCTGCCCTACACCTACGACGCGGACAAGTCGTACCAACAGCGACTCGTTCAATGGGTAGGCCGGTCGAACCCTTACCGAGAAACAGAGACTAATAAGTGGTGAAAGAGATAGAGCGATATATATACATACATATATATATATATATATATATATATATATATATATAGAGAGAGAGAGAGGGGGAGAGAGGGGAAAAGAGAGGGAGAAAGGAAGAGAGAGAGAGAGCATGGCGTGCAGTAGGCTACGTATTCTCCTCGGGGCTAGAATCGTCTGCGAGGCGGTGGTGGTGGTGACGTTGGCGGGACAGAGGCAAAAAACAAGAACGAGCACAAACTTGAGTTGGAAATTCCTTCCAAAAGTTTCACTTGGCGCACGACGTTTGCCACAGATGCGTGCCTGCGTACGTACGTGCATACGCCATTTGGAGGACGTCGGTGACAGTGGCGGCGGCCGCACTACCAGCAATAGTCAAAGTAGCAGGGGTAATCTATCCTCTTACCCATGCTCTGGCTTTTGTTTTTGCTTCGTTGTTGTTGTTATTATTCTCGCTATTGTTGTTGTTGTTGTTGTTGTTGTTGTTGCTGTTATTGTTGTGGCTGTTGTTGTTCTTCTTGCCATTGTTGCTGTTGTGGTCGTCGTCGTTGACGTTGTTGTTATGTTACTATTGTGGTTGTTGTTGCCGTTGTTGTGGCTGTTGCTATTGTTGCTGTCTGTTGTCGTCATTGTTGTAGTCGCCGTTGTTGATGTTATCGCCATTGAATAAAAACAAAACGTCAGCGCCCCGCAGCTAGTAGAAGGGCTCCTGAAGCTGAAGTTGCAGCTGAGGTTGTCACATAATCAAAGCAGAACTAGTGGCTGTAGTAGTAGTAGTAGTAGTAGTAGTTGTAGTAGTATTGGTAACGGTTATAGCAGCCCAAGTAGCAAATGTCGTTGTTTTGATTCTGCTAGTGTAGCCGCAACACTAAATTAGGTAGCGCAAAGAACACGACATCATGGATCAGTATCAGCCCAAAGCCGCTGAAGCAGCTAGATCAGCCTTGCCGCCAGACAGATGTTCATACGAGTGAGCGGTACTTGGCCCTAGCCAAACACTACTTTCGTTTTAACAATACCATACCTGGCCGTCATCATCACGCCGAACTACTCTGTGGTGGCATGATATACTAGAATTACACATTTTTTACGGAGGTTGTTTTTAAGGCATGATATACTAGGGCTAGTACGCCAGTCATGGTTATCAGCCACCGGGGTGTCGCCGGCTCGATAACCCGTTGTTGATGGAATTTTCTTTGAACGATGCTCATTGTAGAGACTAGATGATAACCATTTACCACCGAGAGTCAGCGGCCATACTGCCACAGAGACTTTTAGGGAAACGCTAGATATGTTCGCCCCTCGGTGTATTGAAGATATGCAGCGCGGCCATTTAAGCCCGTTGGGGATGGAGGATATTCTTAGATTGAAAACAGCCTCCTAAAAATGTTTTTAATTATGGGTTGAGCTGCTATTCATCGCTTCGCTCAATCCAATATCGCACCTCTACGTTACTTTGCCTCCAATGCACTCCTGGTTTTCTGGTTGTTGCAATAGCTACACCCGCCCCGGCGTTAGACGTGGCGCTACATCTAATCGCATGTAAAAACATAGATTTTATTCTTATCGAAGCCCCTCCCCGCGCAACACCATACCTTCCCAAAAGCTGTAAATTGCGTCTAAAAGTAATATAAACTAAACCAAACACTGAGGCAGACGATTGAGTTTTCCCGCGCCGAGCAGCAAGTTGCACCCCGGCAGGAATGCAGAGAGGCCCGTTGCGGTTTTGTGTGGAAAATCAAGTAGAGCAAGACGGAATGCTGAAGCTCAAAACTTCTCATCAGGCCGTTTCCCTTAATCCCGCACAAGCTAAACCTACATTCGATACTGTGGAACTAAAGTACTTTCCACTCACAGTCGATGAAATGAGGCAGGTTGTCAAAAATGTCTGGCCGTAAAAAGCATCGTGCACGAACTCACATCTCAGAAGAAGCTGTTCAAAATGCTAATGCAGAATCACCCGACCGGTGATGGATGTTACCTGCAATCCGGTATTTCTCTGACTGCAGGAAGACGACCTGCCTAGTTCTAAATCCTAAAAACGGATTTCCTCAAAAAGGCCTCCCCGTTTTCCAGCCAATCAGCATCCTGCCGGGTCTGTCCAAAGCGGTCGAACGTCCTATCCTATACGAGTGTCGAGGGAATCTGTTGCATTGTTGCCTGTCTCGTCGACAAGTCTTAGCCTATTACCGAGGACGTTCACATGACTGTTCTGGGCCCAAGGGTACGGAACATTGAGTACGACGAGACTCTGCATGTTCTTTATCCCCTCATTATTAAATAGATCGCTTACGCAGACGACTAGCAAAGAGCTGGAGAGGGCAAATAACGCCTCGGAAGACATCGCCACCTATCCTTCCTGGCCCGACGTAAAGCTGCTGATTAGGTAGAACCCTCTTCCCCCGGCAACTCAACCTGACGCAAGAGGGGCACCTTTAAAGTGAAGCAAACTACCTGGCCGTACTCTAAAACACTGTCCTGATAGACGTCCCAATGCGCACTACGCGGCTGCGAATGCCACCAAAGTTATAACATATTTTTTCCAGCACATCCAATTGACTACTGGAGGGGGTGCCTTCTGGCGACCGCAGTAAGTGCTACACGTAGCCTCGCTGGGGCACCGTATGGCAACACCACTAACATGACCGCAGCTTATAAATAAAACGCAGAGGCTACTGAGCTTCAAGATATCAAGAGCTAACGAAACTGCAGAAAACGTTGCAGTCTAGGTACTAATCCGTCAGATTCCGTGGGCTCGACGGGTTTTGGAGATCACAGTCCGTCAGGCCTACGCTCGACTCTCTCAGGTAGAAGCAGGACATTAGGCAATCGAGACATAAAACAAAAAAGAAAGACACGGGTCATCGCCCAGGGGGGGCCAGGGAGAATAAGACAACGTCAAACGTACGTTCGGAATATGCATAGCGTTTACCACGGAGGAGTAAAATGCTGTAGTATGCAAACAAACACAAAAAGTCATAAGGGATTTAGGTGAGAGGCTTTATGTGAGAGTTATAGCAACCACATTGGCATCGAGTGCCAAACCACCAGTTCCAGGTATGCAAAAATAACTTTGTCCTCTAATGTTAAAAAACAAAAAGTAGTACTTATAGTAAACTCGTTACCGATAGTACTTACAGTCGCCGCATTAACGGCATTCGTCCCGCACGCGGCCGCCTCACTGCGTTTCGGATCACTGCCAGCACTTGCAACAACTGCCGCGGAAGCGGTGTAGCAACAACTGCGGTAGTAATGACAGCTGAATTAAGAATAACAGAGTCACTTTAACTGCGGACACCCGTGTCGTTGCCCCTATAGGCCCTCTTACGGCACGGCCGGCTCCCTTTTTGACCGCCCCTGTCGCTGCTTTATTGCCGCTCCCAACGTGGCCGGCCTCTTAGCCGTCTCCAGCGTCGTGCCTATAGCCGTCCCTAGTATTGCTCCGATAGTCGCCCCAGATTTGTCTTAAAAGTGCCAGCGTTCGGCGTTGCCCCTATCGCCGCCCCACGGTTGCCCGTATAGCCGCCCTACAGTTGCCCCACAGTTGCCCTTACAGCCGCTCCAGAGTTGCCCCTACAGCCGCTCCAGAGTTGCCCCTATAGCCGCCCCCGAGTTGCCCCTATAGCCGCCCCAGAGTTGCTTCTATAGCCGCCCCAGAGTTGCTTCTATAGCCGCCCCAGAGTTGCCCCTTAGCCGCCCCAGGGTTGCCCTTATAGTCGCCCCAGAGTTGCCCTTATAGCCGCCCCAAAGTTGCCTCTATAGCCGCCCCAAAGTTGCCCCTATAGCCGCTCCAGAGTTGCCCTTATAGCCGCTTCAGAGTTGCCATTTAGTCGCCCCAGAGTTGCCCCTTAGTCGCCCCAGCGTTGCCCTCATAGCCGCCCCAGAGTTGCCCTTATAGCCGCCCCAAAGTTGCCCCTATAGCCGCCCCAAAGTTGCCCCTATAGCCGCTCCAGAGTTGCCCTTATAGCCGCTTCAGAGTTGCCATTTAGTCGCCCCAGAGTTGCCCCTTAGTCGCCCCAGCGTTGCCCTCATAGCCGCCCCCAGCGTTGCCCGTATAACCGCCCCCCAGCGTTGCCCCTATAACCGCCCCGCAGCATTTATTTTATGACGATCTCCAGCCGTCGCCCTTTTAGACTCTTCAGTGCCGCCTCTATCGCCACCGCAACAACCCCCTATGTACACACTCACTCAGGCTATCTCGTCTAGCCTTTCGTATGGTCATACGAAGAAGAAGAAGAAGAACGCGTAACTTTGTGGGCCGGCTGTAGTTATTGTTGTCATTTGTGTCGACGTCTTAAGCCTCGTTCTCACCCAGCCGAATCCAGCGAAGGTAATGAATACTGCTAATACGATGATACAAAATTGCGGTCAGCAAACGTAGTAGTAACAGTGCGACGCCGACAAAGGCGGGTTATGCGGAGTAAATACCGGACAACAAAATGCAATTCTGCAGATACTAAACAATTATAGCATGGTGAGTAGTATAAAAAGAGAAAAGCATATATATATATATATATCAAGCTAGGAAGATAAAAAAAACACAATCAGAGAACAAGCGACGAGGGCACGAAACGCGGCTGAGGGCGCCTTGAGAAAAAACAACTACACACGGACAAAGATGCAGGGGAAACTGATATTGTTATCTAGATAAATACGGGGGGTTGAGACGGATCTAGAAAGATAGAAAAACGGCAACATAGAGAGAAAAACAAGAGCCTGCAGAATGGCGTATGCAACATACAAGGACATCGGAGAACGGCCAGATAAGCTCCAAGGCGCCGAATGGTCTTCAAACATCGACAGTTCTCGTGTACAATTCCAATATGCGAGTATTGCATCTAATCGTTATAAAAAAGTGCATATATATATATATATATATATATATATATATATATATATATATATATACATACAATAATCACATTAGAGATAAATCATTCAGCCTTAGTATTCTTATACTAAATATGTAAAGTCACGCTTTTAATAAATTGGCATAGAAGCAATAGCCACTTACCGTTCACCTCCCATCTCCCTTAGTCTGGCGTCATTATAAAGTCTGAAACCTAACTAGTCTCGACCAAGCGTGATCATAACTTCCTAAAGTGCCCTGAATTCGCTTTTATTTTGAAGAACATTAGTGAATTACTATTTATATATCGTATATACGTGCATAGGTGTCATGTCTCAACGTACCTACGTTAGGCCGTAACATTAGTAACATCGAGAGAGAACCAAACGAAGAAACCTACATACGAGTATATCTACTGCTTTGAGAACCGTCTGGCAGTTTGTTTGACTCCTCCTGCAGTCGTTCACACGTAGGCCTGGCGCCTAGACGCTCGCCCGACAAGCGGATGCACAACCGCCCTGCATTCCAGAGAAAACGCGCCGTGCGTCGGTCGTCCCCCGGAGAAGACAGCAAGCACAACACGAGCCTTCATACTGCACGCCTGCCGACACAGATTCAACCCCCGTACGAGTTTAGAAAAACGCGCCTTAATATGCTTTGCTAGTCGCTACACTGTAATAATAATAATAACAATAATAATAATAAAAATCTGGTGTTAGCCCTTAGGATAGGCGCCCCCGTCTGCCGGCCTTCTCATGTCTGTCATGCGGTCAATCTGTTGACTTTGACATCTACACTTGTTAAGCGGTCTGAAAAGTCCCGGCAGATTTACAAAGCACGTTGAACTCGACGCCATAGTAAGAAGAGCCCTTGGAAAAGCAGGAATACAATCTACACCCAGCAAGCCAAATAGTCTTAATGGCAGCAGTAAGCTGCGACCTGACAAGGCCACCATTCCAGCTCTGGTCACACGGAAAAAGCCTTGGATGGGATGTAACGGTTTCATGCAGGGCGACCTTGTCGTATTTAAGCCACAGTGCAGATGAGTCAAGATGGGTTGCAAAACGCGCGGATTCTGAAAAACGAAGGCAGAATTTCGAGATATCAAGAAGCTACCACTTTGTACTCATTACATTGAAGACATTTGGCCCCATCAGGACAGGTAGAGCGAAAATCCGGAATCATATCGGAAAACGTATAGAAAACGTTACGGCCGATCGACGCGAGGTCATGCTTTTGAGACAGAGGATGTGTTTAGCCGTTTGTAGAGCGACGTGGTTTCTATCATAAGCGCCATTAACTGACAAGAAGCGAACAGAGCATGATTAATCTGGCTTAAACGTTCAGAATTCACAATTGTTATAATAGAATGATGATGATGATGATGATGAGAATAATAATAATAATAATAATAATAATAATAATAATAATAATAATAATAATAATAATAATAATAATAATAATAATAATAATAATAATAATAATAATAATAATAATTGTGCTATCTATGTAGGTTATAGCCATGTAAGCACGGAGTAGGTAGCAGAACATGCTGAAGGAGTGTGAGGGAATACGTAAATGCGCAGATCTTGACGACAGGTACCATTTTGTGCCAGTGGCTATGGTGACATTAGGGGCCACCAACCGTGGCCTCTAACGGCGAGGTTTATCCGGCGTTTGGCGAGCCGAATGGACGCAGTGACAAAGGATAGGCGCAAACAAGATCATTTGAGACAACTGTCATCTCTTGCAGTGTGTAGCGGTGAAGTACCGCTTTCATGGTTACCGCCGTCGCGTGAGAAAGTAGGCTGCTGTTGCAAAAACCAATGAAATATTACATTCAAACCTCACAATTGTTGCTTTGAAAAACCCAAAACAAGTGCAAGAAGGTAGTTAAAAGAAAAACTATGATAACAGCAATAATACTCATAAACGCGTACTGTTGCCAACGTCAGACTAGACTCTGCTAGTCTGACGATGCTCGAGGAAGACATAGAGTATAAAAGTGCAGTGAACACGATGCTAGCGCGTTAACCACGCGTGCATTTTCCGTCTCTATCGCTATCTCTTGTTCGCCTTTGCCTTCTTTCGTTCGCGTCCTACTCTATCAACCTCGTTTTTTTGCGCGTATATATATATATATATATATATATATATATATATATATATATATATATATATATATATATATATATTTATATATATATAGCCTATTTGACGTCGTAAGTGGTGTCGACACGTTTTGCAATTTTGTCGAGGGTATGCAAGCTGTGCAGAGACCCGCCCGGTTGCCGTTATTTCGTTTCTCGTTACTCTTTTTATAGCTGTTTCGTTCGTTGAGTTCGCTAGCTTATATTGAGGAAATAAAATTGTATATATACATATATATATATATATATATATATATATATATATATATATATATATATATATATATATATATACAGCTTAGAAGATCTAACCATTTTTTGTTATTATGAGTATATAGGTTGTTGTACTAATACTAGTCATCTTACAATTTATTTTATATTTGTAATTTAAGCGTCCGAAACCTTTCCTTCCGGCTGCAACCACACACAGGTTTTTCGCTAGGTTGTTGCATATAAGATGTTGCAAGGAAAGCTAACTGAGAACAAAAAGTCGGTATTTTTTTTTACCCAAATTAACTATTTTGATCGACCAAATGCGTGTAAGCCGCGTTGATGACGTTGTAAGTGAACCAATCCCTGTATATATCCCTGTAGCCGTATAATTGAAATCATTTTTAGGAAATTGTTTTTTTCATTCTAGACCATTCTCCGTCCCCTACGGACTTGGAGCTCACCGTGGAGCACATCTTCAATGCACCGAGGGCCGGACATGTTGAGATATCTAGGGTTTTTCCAACAATATTTGTGGAAGCATTGTCTCCAAACGGTATGACTTGTCATCTATTTGCATCGCTCATAGAAAATTCAAACAACAACATGGATCAAACCGGCGACAGCCCGGTCTGTATTGTGTAGACATAGTTTACCTAAACAGCGCAAATATATAAATAAATCACCATGTGTTGCTGACGGTGAATAAGACGCGTGGTTTATATACGGCATATATACGTGTCAAAAACCGCATTTTATTTATATAGCAGGAGCAGTTTACATTCTATGTTATATGTACCACCAGCAAACATGCCTCAGCACTCGCTTACGTATGTCAACATCTCAACAGTTTCAAAGGCAGGACAGGGGCTCAGTGTTCGTTCATACAAAACCATAGAGTTTAATATTCGTGGATATGTATTGATGTGAATGCATGGACGTGTTCGCATCGTATTAGTCGATTGAATCTCGAAAAGCTGCTAGCGTATCTCGTCCCCGCTGATCGCGTCGTAGCGGCTTTGCTGCAAGCAACATAGGCAAAAACCACTAATTTCGAGCAGCGTCATCTGCTGCCTAACGACCTATGACAAACAACCCAAATGACTCTCTGTAAACCTCCTGTGTTCGGGGCTCTGTGGTGCCCGAGATTGTGCTGGAACACACAGAGGTGACAAATGTCAAAACAGTGTGTGTAACACCACGCGATATAATTACAACATGATAGGCTTTCATTGGATATAGATGTAGGAAGAAGAGGGAGAAAAAACGCGCATTATGTTGAATAGTGATTGCACTAGAAGAAAAGTCATGGCGGTCAACAGAAGCTGAGCGCAGGATGGCCACGTACATGTAACTGTTGCAGGGTGGTCTAACAACAGGTACACTGACTTTTCTAATTCTGACCTGAACAACGGGGCTGCTCAAACGAATTTTAATCAGCCACGATCAAACAAGAAAAAGGAGTAAAGGAAACATAGGTGTCTCAAAAAGAGCTTCTGAGAGCATGAGATGGATGCCTTAGCACAGCCGTAATGGCATCCATCGCATGTTCGCAGAAGCTTTTCGTCAAGACGACCCTCATTTTCTTCAACATGAACGTCGCACCGGTGGTTTCATGTGGCACAACATACTCATATGGGAATAGCATTCAGCAGCGCTGCTGGGCAGCCTGAATAAGGTGAAGACGAACTTTTTCAAGCGGATCCTTGGACTTTTCAAACTGCCCAGAATCGCTTAATGTCTCATCAGTATCGCGCGTCGTACGACTGGAAAATTAGGCAAATTTCCCTACATTTTAGGCTGGATTTAAGCTAGAAGCTACAGCTTTTCTCGGCATATCGTGACCCGCTATGCGGTGCGCTGGTGGGATTCACTACAAACTATGCCTGAGAAATGGGTTCTACGAGCACGGCCCCAAGGGTGTGTGCGCCTTGTGCAGTTTGATGCGACTCAGATACCATTACCAGCTATGCAGCGCCACGTCACCGCTCTTTACTTTGGCTAAATTATTTTGCAGTGTATGATCGTGGTCAATATTTTCAAGTGCGTAATACTATTAGTTGAATTTTTCCGTCCTTCGACAATACGAAACATAGCGAGCCCCGAATAAACGAATTAGTAACCGTTTTATTAAATATAGTATTATACCTTAAATCATGTTAGTATAACGTTTTCATGAGCTGGGTGTCTGTAGCTTTAAAATTATTAGAAGTCTGTTACTTCCCAATCATTATCTTTCTTTTGACTCAACCTAATCAGAAATGGTACCATTGGCCTAACATATAATCTGCACTGATATTTTTTACTATCACGCGATTGCTCTGAAAGTTTTACTAACATTGTTTCAGGTATAATATAAAGATTTTGTAGGTCGTCAGTCCATTTATTGAGATTAGGGAGTATTGATTTTGTCCAGTATCCAGTTTCGTGGACTAAATCTGGGCTGAGGGTCAGCCCGAAAACCTTACTTAGTATTCAGGGTGACCTGGCTAGATTGCTTCCGATTGCTGGTTCTACTTGCTTAGACAGCCCTGCATATCCGTTCCTCCGTCCCGGGATTGATTGGTGGGCAGCTTGAAACTATTTTTCCACTCCTATGTTCAAGGGAATCTATCTTAAAAGGATTTGTGTGCCTGCTGTGGGTGGAGCACGTGCGACTTGCCCGTGGCAATGCTGAGCGCAATAGAGAGGCCTCCTCAACAAGACTCTCAAGTCTTGTTCACGAGACCGGCGTGTCTAAGCGTAGGTTATATATTTATATATGTTTTTTTTTTGTGATGCTTTCATGGATGCGTGGGCGTCTTCCTTGAGACGCCAGCGTGATTTACTGCACAAGTAAAATAAAGGAACTTTAATTGAAGTGCAGCTGCACGATGTTCATATACAACAATCATTTGTCCGTTGCTTCAACTCGTTACGAACGCAGAATTACTTAATTAGAATTGTAGAGAGAGAGAGAGAGGGTGCACCGCTTCAAAGTGCGCTCGTTATTGAGCATTAAAGTGCACTTTGCTGCAGGTAAAATAAACGGCCCTCGGTGTTGCTCATAGTGTCCACAGTTGCAAGTGCATAAGCAGCTATGAACAGAGAAAACAATGTTTTCTTCCTGCTGCATCACGCCTCTCTTTGCGTCATCATTTAGCCATGCTATGTGCTTGTGTGTTTTAACTGTTGCTGCTATCACAAGCTAAGCGCCGTGTCTTCTTCGAAGTATAGTGTCGTTGGGATACAACAATGCATTTTATCATCTATTTATTAGATATAATTTATAGTTTTGTATACTAGACAATGTGCCCCAAAAAACGACTTGGACGGTTGCTAAGGCAGACATTTGCAGTAATGTTCTTGGTGACATGCAATTGAACGTATACAGTGGTGACATGGACGTCTCGATTTATTCTGTACATATATGGCATTGTTCCTTCAATTTATAATCCTGCTGGTAAGAGACGTATGTGAGAATACAGTATTGAAGCTAAGCTACCATCAAATCTCTAAGATAGAACACTAAGTTAAAGCGTGGTTAGTTTGGATCACTAAACCTTCATTGTTATAGTTGATAATTGGCCTCCGGAAACATAATCGTTCTCTGAGTACAAAAGGAACTTTTTTGATAAGTTTTTCTTGATCTATATTTTAGGGACGCAGAATGTCTGCAGAGTTGAAAAGAGTAGAGGGGCAGACAAAAGGCTTGAGGTACCTCTAGTTTAATTTAATCCTCAGATATATATATATATATATATATATATATATATATATATATAATATATATATATATATATATACACGTTTAGCTAAAATTGCTGCTAATAAAATGGCTGCTGTTTAGTAGTTCGTCGGCACCAGAAAAAATATTCAGATATAATTCCCGATAATGCAATATTATTCATTTAGTTATTTTGCACGGTTAGGGGCACCTAAAGAACTCGGTTCTAACGGTTTTAGCCATACGTTTGTTTGCCCTAATTTTATGTATGACTTTGTTGACATGCTGAGTGGCACAAATTCAAGATTGATTCAAAGCAGACAACTATATAAATTATTCTTCTGAACTGTCAGATTATCGTAATTGGGGCTACCTGCTTGCCCAGGGGCCGCGTCTGAATTTGTGTGGACGGAGGTTAGAGACAGTATGATATTGTAACTGGCGGCATCGAAATGGTAGCAAAAACAGGAAGTGCTAATAACTCACAAGAAATTGGCAGAAGGTGGCAGGAAGTCCTCCGTATCAATTGTCTGTTTGATATCTTGAATTCGTCTGTCGAGCGTCGCGGTGTAATCTACTCACGACGGTGATTACAAGCCACTTGAATGCCGCCTCTCTGCCGTTTTCCCACTTCAAGTGTGTGCCTGCGGGTGCACTTATTTAGTGGACGTTCGGTCAACCTCCTCGAATGTTCGACGTCTTCTACGCTCTCGCGCTTAGTTTCTCCTCGCTCTGATTGGCCGGCTAATCGAATCCTGATTTTGACAATAAGATTGTAATAGGAGAACTTCAGCGAGAGGCTCTTCAATGGTAACGCGGGCCCTGAACGATCGCCTTGTTAAGCTTATGGGGCATGGCGTAAACTGCGATAAAAATGTCGCGATAAGATTTCGCAGAAGAGGCCGGCCAGCTAGAGTGACAAATCTCGGGCGCAAACAAGAGAGAAAGAGAGGTGCGAATCGTTAACATCGTTTTGCATACTCGGGGCTCACTATTTCATCATTATCATCATCCATGTTCGCAAATACGTTCAGGGAAAAGCTAGAGAAAAGCTACTGGAGCAGCAGCAGCAGCCGCAATAAAGAACTCCCAGTCGTTGTCCGTTTATGTCGCGGCTGCATTCGTTAGGCTAACCGTGATGCCAAAGTGCTAACTACACGATGCCGCTAATCTGAAAACAAATTAAGGATATACGATATCCGTGTGTAAAAAGAGGTTCAGTTTTTCTTTTTTTCTGAAGAGAGTTTTCGGCCCAACACGCAGTTATAGAGCAAAGACGTCATAAGAAAATGAAGTGATTAGATTGGGTTGCCATGGGGTTTAAATATAGCACTGGCTTTGGTAACGTATAATCAGAGTTGAAAAAAATCATTTTTTCCAATGCAACGAGGGGGCGGAAGTGTCTTCTAAAAATTACTAAGTGAAAGCCAAAAATATAAGAATTGCAAACAGTTTAATTTCTTGAGAACGTTTGTTGAGACAATTGTTCTCCGTTAAGCTAACGTAGAACGCAATTTGACAGATGCATTATTTTCTTGCAAACACGCAGGTATGACTAGTTTGCCGATAGGATGACTGGGACTGTCGCAATCGCAGATTTAGTGAAGATATGACAGGCTAAGCACCCTGAAGATACCCTGACAACCGTAGTTGGTCATTTTGCTCTCACTTAAAAAAATACATTTGCGTCCCTCGTTCTATTGAAAAAAAGGTCGCGAGTGGTACTAAACCTCAAGTTCTATTGGACGAACTTGGAAACACCCTGCAGGTCCCAGCAGCACTGAAAAACGAGAGAGATAATTTAATTAGTTCTCGGTAGCGTGCGTATTTTACGAGGCAGGGAAGCAAAGCTAGTCCATGAGGTGCAGGAACAAGTGCGACAGATACCGCGAGATAATTGTTCAGCCGTCAAATCGATAGTCGAATTATCGAGAAGTACTAAAATTAGTTCTAAAGAATAGTGTGAAATGCAGATGTGTAGACCTTTGCCCAACAGCGGGCGGCAATAAAGCAATCGTACTGTATCCCCTAAACTGATGAGGTAATAACACCAACTTGTAAGATTTAAGGTCACGCCTATGCATGTTTTCTAAAGGTGTACTCTCTCTCTATAACTAGAATACAACATTGAATTTATTCAATAATTGCACATTTGCACACTGAGGCAGTGCCCGCCTAAAAAATAGTTTTAAAATCGCCTCCGGTGAGTTCGCCTGCTCCCCTCCGCGACGGACCCAGCTCTTGTGGTCCCGGTGCGCCCGGAAGACCCGTAGGTACCCTGCATAGCCAGGACGGTTAGGTCGATCAGGTTTTTCTTCGATAACCCGAGCGTCAGGAGATCCTTCACCGACTCGGACTCCCATACACCGGTCATCGACACGGTTGATGGATCCGAATCGGTGGGGAAGCGAGCTGGGAAGTTGATCCCTGACCCCGGGTATATCGTATTTCCTGATCTTGTCCGTAGGGGCATATACTGACACGTGACTGGTGTTTGCACATCCGGTATGGCGTGAATTCTTCTCGCTTGAGACAGTATTATGAATGCACTTGGTGCAATGCCGCAAAATGCGGTGACTTGGTGACCCGGTGACGAATACTCTGTACTGGGCACGCGTAAAAAAAGACCCAGACCCTCGTTAGGTGTTGTTATGACGAGGTCTGGTCTCCGAGCCGGTGCGGCGGGTCTTCGGAAGGTGCGCTCTCGTTCCACCTGCATTCCTTTAGCACGGAGTAGGCGGGTGACTCGCTCACATATGTCATCGTGGCGCTTGATTATAGGGCGATGGGTGTGATCGCACACTTGAGCTATGTGGGCCAGCGTCTCGACAGCGTTGCACCCGTGACGACAAAGTTTGTCGTACCCGGGGCGACCCCTTGCGAGTCTGGCACGCGTTGGTAGTGCGTTGATCCTTAACTTAATCAGGTTTATGTACTCCCTAAGACAGGTAAGGTATGTACTCCCTATAAGACAGGTATTCAAACCTTCTGAAGTATTTGAGAGCTTTGACAAATCGGACCATAACTAGACTCATGTCACGCACTTCATGGAGGTGAAGCAAACGACACCTGCAGCGACCACATCCTTATTCCGTCGCAGTTAAAAACGGGAACGGATTAAATAAGTAAAAAGAAGCACAAGCACACGAACGGATAATAGAAGCCAATCAGCGGAAACATGTTTAGGATTTAGGCCGCCGTGCTCCAATGCTAGATGTCGTGGTGGTTGACGTGAGTGATAGAGTTTCCGCAACATTAAGTGTGGTTTTCGAGTTCGTGGTGAGGTGCATTCGCGTGCGCCTTGCGACCGGGAGACACGTAGGTGCACGGGTTCGGGCCCCGTCGTTGCACATTTGTATTTATGGAGTCCGTCTCACGAATCAATGTAAAAGCAGTCCTGTGGACGTTAAATGTTGGCTGAGGGTCAGCTCGAAAATGTGTAAGTGTGGTTCTAAACAAACAAACAAACAAACAAGTGCTTGCACAAAATCTCTAAGGAGGAAAGGCCGCACGTTTTTGATACTTCCATGCAGCATATAAAACATGAAGCTTTTTGTACAGGTTGTAGCCTTTTAGTACCAGCGTGGAATCAGTAAGGTAACTTACTGCAGGACTTTTACGCTATATTCGGCATTTTCTACGATGTAGTCTATCGGCGGAAACAATCACAATCCTACTAAGTAAGTAGGTTCTAGCGAAGATACCGTTCAGACAGTCCTCCATATCGGATTTGCGTTGACACAGGAGAAAAACAACTACATCTCAGACATTGCGTTGACACAAGAGACAGACAGACAACTTCATATCAGATATTGCGTTGACACTCAAGACCAACAACCGTGCCCGGTAGGCTGAAAAAAGTATTAGGTGTGTAGCTGTTTGACACGGCCGGGACCACCTACTGGCTAAGAATGCTGGCCGTTTCACTTGCACCAAACTAATCTATTGGCTAAC
>QVRM01002893.1:407500-450483 GCA_003439945.1 Dermanyssus gallinae | reverse complement strand
GTTGCGGCACAAGCTCTGAATACAGTGCTCTGATGATTATCCTTTATTAATTGTAACGTCGATCGTGCACGTGCATTTCTAGATCCCTGATTTCGTTTCAAAACTCAGTGAGAGCTGGTGCAGTGCGTTCTCTTAGTGTTTGTGGCAACCAGAACGCCCCACGGCGCGGTGAAAATGCGACGCGCGCGAAATGACTCTTGGGTAGTGAGTGGATATAAAAGGGCATTATTTGGACTACGCCGGCGCTAATAGCAATGTACAGCTAGACCCTGAAGCCGATACATCCGCAAACTACGCAGATAAATTGTATTGTATTAGGACTACAAGCGGTCGGCCCGGAAACACTTGCTCAGTCGGCGGAGGCAGTAGCGTATTTAGCGGATAGACTGTCAAGGCGCGAGAGCCATAGCGGTCAAGAGTCAACACTAACCCCGATACACCCGGCAAACCCGATGAGATTAACGACTGCTTAGGAGGATGAACTAGTGGTTGATTTTAGTACTTAATCATACTTTTGACGAGAAAATAACTTCTCGCGAAGGAGGAACGTCGTGTATAGCGACGCAAGTTCCTGCTAGTCCAGCAAGTCGGCCAATCGCGACGATCAAGAGACTTCTTGGCGAACCACCGCGAACCAAGAATACTTAAACATAACAAACGTATGCCAGGCCTAGGCAGGGTAATGTGAAATGCATTTCTTGTACTGGCAGACATAAATACATTGCAGCAGCTGTCCATTCCGGTGATGCGAACACCAAGAGAACGGTAGAAGATGAAGTAGTTTGACATATCCGCGTGCGTGTGGATGGAACGGCGGTTAAACGCATTGTTGGACCAACCAGAGATGCGGGCCGTTCGGCGCTCCGCCGAAAGACGGGTGGTGAAAAGCGCGCCAAGAGCAGGAGATAATTATATCTCAACGGACGACAATTTCCTAAAGCTCCCCTTCAACAATTTATGCCACCTTATCGCTCAACACATCAAATGAAACGTGGAAAAAATCCAGTTTTACAAAAACTTCCTATTGTGGTGGGGTTGAAGAAGATCGAGCCACACTACTGTCGCTTGTTGGTGGACAAAGGTGTCAGTGAAAATGAGCAAAGAACGATCTACAGTAAAGGGCCAAATCTCTGGTTTGCACTTCTCAATACCGGTTAGGGTTAAAACACCGCGTCATGTTTTACTTCCTTAACCGAGATGCACAAGACGTGACCCTACGGAACACCTAAGAAAGGTTTGCAAAGCCCAGGCTCGATGCAGTCTATGTTTTGGAAAATATTAAGCCACTTGGCGTTCATGTCCACGAAGGCTGTGGCACACGAAATTGTTAGAAAGATCATTCGTTTGTTACGCCCAATTGCTCCAATCGTACATTGAAAAGCGCTTGAATTGCCCACCATTCTGCACACCAGCGGCCCACGTGCAGATTTTTATTAACATCTCAAGGCGCACTTGACCCTCCGGCATCTCCTGAGCATTCGAGGAGGAGGATAGGTGCCCCGTTAGCTACCTCACCCATGCTGCAACTAACGAGCAATGACACTTATAGCGCCGGGCCTACACGGGATGATATAAGCGCAGATCGTGCAACTACATCCTTATTACATTCTAAGTCAACCGGACGTCTGAAGACAACAGTGATCTGGCCATTCGCATATGAGACTCAGGTTGGCGATATTAAGTTGCAAGTAATTAAATAGTTTTGTAACTTTGACAGAAAGGATGGTTCTGAAGGTTGATCCAGTCAGGTTGACAGTAAAAGTAAATCAACGTTTAGCAGGGATTGCAGGGTCTCCCGGAGTATCCCATCAAAGCAATGTAGTAGGTCGCGTCTTCTGAACGCTGGCGAACATCGAAGTTGGTACATTAAGCGAGGCGTTGAGAGACTGTGTCTTAATAGATACAATGCTGGGTGCGCGTCTAGGGCTTTAAGTCGGCGGCACCATCGGTTAGTGTCTGCGAGCTTTTTCCTGAGGGCACCCTCTACCGCCGCTTCCGTAGTGGCGCACCCAGTAGTTCTAAACTGTCGTCGGCTACCTCTCTGAAGTTTGGAAGCTGCTTCTTTACAAACGCTGAAGACTTCGTGCGCGTATCTTGAGAAGCCAGAATACCTCACACTTATCGTCGTTTAAGCGTAAGCCTGATTCAGCCTCGAATGCTCTGACTCTTTTGATATCCTCAATAACCGTCAAGCTGTCGCCGGCTAAAGTGGCGTCGTCGAGATACCACGGCCGCAACTCCGCAACTAGTCTGGCCTGGAGATCGGAGATTCCAATGCAGAAAAGTGCTGGACCGCAAGGGTCCCCCTGCTGCACGCCACAACATGATTGTATGGTTTCTGCCTGCCAGAGGAGATTTGTGGGAAATCGATACATCTGATAAACGGCTGGAAAAAGCCCCGGTACTTTGGACTTCACAGCGTTCAGCAGATGGTCGCGACGCATTGAGTTAAACGCGTTTTGAAAGTTATGTTTAACTAACACCCCCTCCTGGCCACAGCGGGTCTCGAGGAAACTCCTTGTAGCGTGTACCGCTGATTCTGATCCACCCTTAATCCCGCAGCCAAGCTGCATCGGAGCCACGAGCTCCAAAATACTTGGCAAGGATTTCTTGATCCGGATCTTTCCCACCAGCCGCCGCAATGTGAAGCCGACAGCGATCGGCCTAATTCCGCCGTCCTTCTTGCGCAAGGCAATGAGATTCGCACCGTAAAAAATCGGAAGTATAAACTCAGGCAAACGACCGTTAACCGCTAGGGTGACAAATCGCACAAGGGCCTGTAGAAGAGGATTGCTGTCGTCCTCGTGGGTACCAATGAGATCTTTCAAATGGCGAGGTCGTAGGCCGTCGGGGCCGCCGGAAGAGCTGTTAGGGAATCTCCTGACGGCGTTACGGATCTCGGTCGGCGTAACAACGATTTCCGATACTGATGGCGTCGGCTTTGGTGCCGGCCGGAAACGACGAGTTCGACGGGTGTTGGGGGTGTTTCTCCAGCAAACTACGGCGAGTTTGTGAATCAAAAGGGGCGATCGTATCAGTTGAAAGCAGCGTTCTTGCGGCTGCTGACACGTCGCCTTGAGCGAGCTTTGCCTGTGCGCTTATTGCTCTACGACGGTCAGAATCTGCAGCGGGGTTTGTCCTGGTATGTCTTCTAGTCGTGTAAGGGTTATCCGATATAGACGCACCCCTCTGAAAGCGAAGCAAGTTCTCGCGGACTACGGAAGTGAGTGTTCGGCCTTTCTCCTTTTTTGCCGGGATACTGAACACCGTCGTCGAAAAGGTGAGTAGCCTTTCCCAACATTCCCGGGTCCCCGAATGACTGACACCGTCAATGGTTTTCGCCAGCTCAACAGAAACACTATTCCGTAAGCTGCGTGGGATGCAGGATAACATCTTGACACTCGCCTTAATCTGGGCCACCTTCAACACGAGACGGGCCAAGTCTGAACCGGTAGGCGCACGCTGCAGAGCGGATTGGTTGCTAGATGCGGGTTGTTTGAAGTGGAGTGAAGCGGCAGGCGCAGCCGACTGTGCCTGGCCGGGGGAACCAACGGCGGATATCGGCTTGGCTATTTAACATTTTGGATCCTGTGAAGAGGACGACTGCCTATTGCTAGGCAAACCATCGTCGTTTTGTGTCTTTTTCTCGGTACCATGCTGTGACTGCAAGGCCACCGGGGAAAAGCGCTGCTCTTATCGCCTCCTCAATCCCGCAGCGAAGGTCTTACCTACGAGCGAACTTTCAACTTGGGGAGTAACCCCCGAAACGTTTGCTCTAGTGGTGACTAGACACCGGAGGAGTGACGACAGGACAGATTCGACAACAGCACCAATTTTTTCCACGATTGTTTCCACTAGACGAGGAATAATATTTTTTACGATTGAATCTACTAGCAGATCCAGCCTTATCCACGAGGGAGCAGCCGAAGCGCAAGGCGCAGCCTTGGTGCCGAGAACCGTTCCTGAAGCTACATTGACCGCATGCGTCTTAACCTTGAAACCATTTTGTACAAGCGCAGGATTAGTGTAGTCTTTCCGGATATGTTTAAATCTAATAACATTGTTACTCGAAGTGGCAGCGAAACGACTCCAGGATGGTGCGTGAACGGGTGCCCGGCGGTATATATATATACATGTGATGTCGGTATCATTACTTTGTTAGAAACGGGTCATGGCCACCCGGCAATACGCCAAGCACTGGTGCATACTGTTTGGTGTATTAGAGTTGCTGATACACTGAGATGCGGTTCAACCCGGTGCAGTCAACAACAATTATAAGACATACAAATAGTGTGTGTGCAAGCACAAATGGTGTGTGTCCTGTCTATGTACGCGGCAGCACATGTAAGGATATCGTGGCCTTTCCAATGACAATATTCGACGATTAAAAATTTGTCAAGTGTTATTTTTCGAGCAAGATTTCTGAGTGTGGAACGTGTTCGAAAAGCTGACATTCATCGCCGAATGGTGGCTGTATACGGGGGAGAATATGTGTTCGACACGTAAGTGAAAAAGTGGAGTGCTGGCTTTCCTGAAGGCCTAGGCTTTTTGAGTGATGACCGGAAGGAGCGCGCGCAATGGGTTCGAAGAAGCTCAGCAAACCGACAAAGAAACTGCGCATAGGGTTACCACTGCAACACTGTTTCGGTATCGTGAATACCCCACTTGTTTTGGGTTTAGCGGATTTTTGCCGGTGATCTTTGATCTTTGTTAGTGCGTCACTTCTATCTAGACACAAAGCAGAATAGCATTCAATGGAAGCATGCGCAATCACCTTTACCTAAAGACCGTTTCTTCCGACGTACGAGGTTTGGTACTCATGGAGCACGGACACACCGTTAGCAGCGACGGGTACTGTGAGAGACTCCGTAGCCTAAGAAGTGATTCTGCTCCATAATAATACGCGCCGACACATATCCAAAGTCACACAAAGCGTACTGGCCAAATTAAAGTGGGAGTAGCACAAGCATTCGTTTTAAAGTCTGGACATGTCGTCCTGTGACTTCCATCAGCGTGGTCCGCTAAAAGACATCTCGAAGGAAAGCGCTTCTAATTTAAGCACCCCTCATACATGAGCTTACGAGCAGTATAATAACACGTCGTTGAACAACTCAGGGTGAAGTAAGCTGTAAGTTTGTATACGAAAAGACAAAATGTGGCATACGATACGAAAATTAGATTCTACTGAAATAAAACTTGCCATGACGCAGTTATAAAAAGGCAGCTCTAACAGATGAACATTGAATTACACCTACGAATTTCTTTTGTCTGTCTAAACTCCAAAAATGCGTTAATACGTACGAAAAATAAGCGCACGGGAGACATACAAATATAATGTTTAATAAAAATGTATCCAATGAGAGCTTAAGTTAAGTGGCGTATGCCTTTAAACGTCCGATTCTGTGTAGCGTGCGTTGAACTTAGATATGGATGCTTCGAACTTGGCCAGCTGATCTGTATCATAAATATATCCTTTGTTAGGCGCAGGCGTTAGGCGTTGTCTTAGCGGGCGACCGATTACATAACAAAATGAAGGTCGGCGGCAACCTGAGCTCTTGCTACCATCGTCAGGTGTAGCTCGAGCGTAATGCGATGTAGTGAGGTGACTTGGCGAGTGGGAAAACGACGGAAAAGTTTACAGTAGGCTTGCATTAATAACATGCGGCAAAACAGTGCTGTTGTGCTGTACGGTATCTACTTGCTGTTGCCCGGAACAGCTTACACAGCTTCTGGCGAAAGCGGGAGAGAACGGGCGGAAGCCGGCCTGCAGTGTGTGGTTTATCTCCTTTGCCCAAAAAAGAAAGCGCGGGCAACTCACAGAAGCAAGAGCGGGAAAGTTTTTTCCACTAGAAGGGGTTGAGACTTTGAAAAAAAAGAGCTTGAAAATATTCAATTGAAGATTCGAGCGTGGCGGCAGCTGCAACGCCAGCGTTACTGGTGGGGCAGTAGCTCAGTCTGTGTACGAAGAATGCGTGCGTAAAGAAAAGGGAGCCGCCGGACTGCGTCTCCTGGAGGTTTCGAGTGAAAAATGTTGGCCAGAATGCTACGCGATTTGAACAAAACGATCGAGACCCCGCGCAAACACCATTTGTCTTTTCGAATCGTTTGATAGTCGAGTAATAGCATTTCGCAGAGTGCTTGAAGGGGGGCCAGCTACTCGAACAGCTAGAAAAGGCTCAGCCATTTTCTTTCCCTTTGCTTCTCCTTGTTCTTCGCCATTTTCTCGACGTCAGACAGATGGACCTCTTGGTTGCCCAACGCTTGCATACAAGCATATATATATATATATATATATTCGTTTGCATACAAGCATATATATATATATATATATATATATATATATGCGATTGCAAAGTTTTTCCCGTAACTGATCGATAAGAACAGCGGCGCGTTTATTACTCCCACCACACTACTGTTCGACTACAGTTCGAACGTCTTTTTAGCCAGAAAAACAACGCCTCGGGCGACGACTGATTCCTATCGTTTTTGCGCAAGCCCGAAGGTTTTGGGATAGGGCTCAGAACTCAGTCAGAAATTAACGATCGACTACGCTTGCTCCGACCCCCGACAGAAATTGCCACATGTCCGATATAAATGGGGGGAGAAAGGCAAACGCAGAAAGGTGCGGAATGAAATCGAAGCAGATGTGATATTTCCGCCCACATAAATCGTCAGAAAAACGCACGGCGGCGTGCTCAAGGACGCTACGTAATACGGCGTTGCTTTCTGGCACTAATTGTTCTACTGCTGCTGCTGCTGATTGATATCGATCGAGTAGACGCTCGTTTAGAACTGCGTGTTGTTGTTCTAGTAGTAGTAGTTATAGAAGAAGAAGTCATAGAACTGGTGTAGGTGGCCGGCCGACTGTCGGGGCGTGCATGCGCATACGTACAAGCGGTACACTGTTATATGCTGCTACATGGACTGAGTCGTTGCCTGTACAGTCGTTTGTGTGTAGCCGTGTATGCCGTGTCTGCGCCCAGTGTTCACACAATATATCCCGGCGCTCCCGAGTGTGCCGCGTCCTTGTGCCGCCTACACTTCCAGGTGCCTACGCTGTTATGTCGGCGCTTTGGCAGGTAGGCTGCCCTCAAGGTTGCTGTCAAGAGTGCGAACGATTCCCCTTTCGTTGCTCTCAGGTGCCGGGCTAGTCAGATCGCCAGCGTCTACAGTAGAGAAGTAGAGGAGAGCAGATGAAGGGCACCCTCCTGCATTCCAAGTAGTTGCTGCTGCTGCTATTCCTGTTGGTCGTGGTAGCTGTAGTGGTTGCAGGCGAGTACACTGCTGGAAGGCGCGTATTCAGAAGACTCTTGGAAATCATTTGCCAGGCTGGATGGGACGAACGCGCCCACCCTGGTAGATGCCAACGTCCGGCAACTGAACGCGTGGGAGGTCAAGGACGGCCGAAGTCTTGCGTCGCGGTTGCAATACACGCCGGTAGGCGTTTCTGCTTCTGAGCGTTCTTTTTGGGAGTGATCCGTCGGTGGGCGGCCGGTGTCCGTGCACGCATTGGCGGGCAAGCGCTAACGCCGCCAAACTACTCCCGGACCACCCCTAAACCCCTACCTCCCTAACCCCCCTCGCACACACCATCACTCCAGAGAGGGTGTATCCCATCTACCTGCCTGTGTTTATTCGTCTTGCCTTCTTCTATTCTTCTTATGGCGGTGGGGGAGCAAATGCTACCACTGCGGACGTTTTTCGCGGCTGAGCGAAGGATATATTAGGCATGTGGTGTTGCAAGTCGGCGGGAACTGCCGCGCTTCATAAAAAAAGGAGACAAGCGCAAGCAGCTAAAGCGAACACGATGTGAACGATGAAGTAGCGAAGGAAATAAGAAAACGGCAAACGAACAACTGTAGCAGCAAAAGTAGACAAATAGGGAAATAAAAAAAGTAAGCAAATATATAAATGCGCATCAGTCTGCGTTATTCATGGACTGCTTTGAACACGTCACACCCGAGCTGATCTCTACTTCTTGTTCTTTTGCTGGTTCTTTGTTAGTAGAGTCTGCTGCCTCAGATCGTGTCCAGGTGGCAACATCAGCACGCCGGCAAAGGCAGAAGTAGGGATATTGCGGATCAACATTTGGTGTCCTCGAAGGGCAGCTATCCATGTTCTAGATCGCCTATCAGCCGGATCGCAAAGACTGAGCGTGTTATGTGTCGAAGATTACTTACCGTACAGGCCGTGGTATTACCTTGTTTATACTGACCTTCGTAAAATCGGAAATTCACATTCTGTCGATGGCATAGAAATATCAGACCAATCATTAGTTACAGGTTCAGTGGTGTCATTCGTATTACACATTTCATCACACTTCAATTGCCGTCAGTTTATGTGTCAGTACGTGTCCGGCATGTTTGACTGAATACATCGCTGATTCAGCGTGAAAATATTATTTAGAAATATTATAATCATGACAGGATGGGACGCACATCGGTTAAGAGTTATATATATATATATATATTTTTTTATAGAGGTAATTGATAAAATGCGTGATGCACACAGTTGTTAAAGCCACGGTAGTGTGGCACTCACAACCCACTAAAATCCAGATGTCCTCTTTGCCCCTTATCGGGGGTAGCCGCAGTACTGTCTTCTTGAGATTATTTCTCCTGACCACTTTTCTTGCCATTAGACTGTTCGACTTTGTGTGACAGTTATTTTTGCCGCAAAGACAGCCTCTGCACATCTTTTTATAATAATCCAGGATTCATGATCTTTGAGGAACGCCTTTAGAATATATATATATATATATATATATATATATATATATTGTGTCCGGATAATTGCATCGTTTTCTCCTTGAAGGCAACTATCTTTAAGGCGTTCAGATAACCAAAGAAGAACTTTCAAAGTGTTTTGAAGTCCCTGGTTCAACGTATTGCGTTGTGAATCTCACACAGAGAATTTCCTTATATATATATATATATATATATATATATATATATATATATATATATATATATATATATATATATATACGGTCAAAATAGTGCCTTGGAAATCTCTCAGAGAATGTTTTTTTCTCATTATATATATATAGTTTTGACGATTCGTTACTACACCAACTGCCAAGGACATTGCGGCTGTATTTTGAAACTGTCTAAGTCTCGCCCTATCTTTCTAGAAGTCATTCACAAGTTGTATCAAAGTGTGTAAGGTGTTGGTTTGTCGCACGCTCAATGGCCGTAGCTCGCGGCGCTATGCGCACAGATGCTCTCGTGTGTATAAATCTCTTCGTGTATTTTGTCTCAACAATGAATTGAGGTCGCTTTCCAGATGTCTATGTGTGAACTGTGCTGTAAGCTCGACCGACAGGAGGAGTTCATTTCAATCAGGCATTGTTAATTCGCTTCGTGTTCTCTTCTGTGTTTTCCCGCCTGCCTGGCTCGGGAACCGCAGGGGCCCACGTTGCCAAAGGCAGCGAAGGGCCTTTGGTTTGTCCTACCGATCGCCCCCGGCTGGCCGAGTGCTGATAGTATCGAAACGCGTGGCGAGTAGCGAGCTGTGCAGCCTGTGCAGATCGGTGCCGAGCGAACGCTGGCGAGGAGGATTATGTCAACAACAGACAAACTTTTGTCCCGCTAGAACAACTTTAAAGTTCTCGGCTCGACTATTTCTCGTGCTGCTGCTGTTTCGTTTCGGCCACTCCTTGCTGCTTCCGTTGCTTTCGACAGTGCAGCCAAAGTTTTCGGTGGCCTTCAATAAGGCCAAAGACTCAGCCTTCGGAGGTGTATGTGCGTTAACGACAACACCAGGCAAGAGCAGCGACGACAGCGACGATGACGACTTGAACAACAATGGCAACCATGAAAATGCAATCACACCAATGATAACAACTTCACAAAGTAACAGCAAAAGGAAACCCAAGAACAAGATCCGAACGACCAATCGTCCGTCAGAACTCACAAACACAAAGCATTAGTAAGTGTGCAAAATTGCCAGCAACTTGCGGCTCATGTCGCCCCAGACGCATACGGGCAAGCGTTCTCATGGCGAAGTACAGCTCCTCTACAATTGCGCAGTTAGCATGGTACATCACGTCTTTCAAACTCCACCTGACGAGAGCCACATTCGTCTTGGCACGAGGGCCCGCTTTTGTATAGCTGTTGGGCGTGCTGACTTGCTTCGGCCTCGACTCTGCGTGAGTTACATCGTTATCGCGAATCCTCTTTGTTCTTTCAACAAAGAAGAAGGGCGCAGGCGGTTCGTCATGTTCAAATGCCACACATTAGTGCGGGAGATTAATACGTTGCCATGTGTAACGTACCCGCGACTAGTTCGGTGCAAATTAACTGATCTAAGCGATTATTCACCATTTATTCGGGTCTTGTCGAAGATTCAATTGTTCTATGATACTAAGAGAGCACTTATTTTATTCGTATTCACCGTAGAAGACCGACCCGTCTACGGTCTGGATCGTTTGCACGCAAATCTCCTCTGCAAAGCCAATGATCACCACAATGTGGTATTATCTCTTCACAGTTTTAGGCTTGTAGGTTGCGTAATCTGCGTCGCCGAGACAGTCGCATTCATTCTTATATAGGAAACATGAAGAAAGCCAAATTTCACGCGAAGGGACAACATACCTTCACCATCCAATAGTTACTTCTGTGCTAGACTACTAGTTGACGCTGGTGTGATTTGGTCGCCTACCAAGCATTCAAATAACGCTGAAGGTGGTATCAAAAGCAGAGATGCATGTACACACGGTTTGCATGTACACTTAGGTAGAATTTTAGATACATTTTCTCGCATGCATATCCTCATGCGAAAGCCGCAAATAGTGCAGCTTAAGTCATTCCATGCACTCGACATCATTACCCAAGCTTCACAGGACTCTGCGCCGACTTCTGATATACTATAATGCTTTCAGGCGGAGATGTGCTCGTCAAACGTCCATATATATATATATATATATATATATTTAAATCAGATGGCCTCTATAATCCCTCCCAAAAAGATATTATATCTAAAATACATGCCCTCACAAACACATTTTCAAAACGCAACATAATTTCAACAGACCTTACTCATCTGTCAAATATAACTTGCTCAGGTGAGGATCACACTATCGCCTGAAACGACTTTCTGAACAAACATTTTACACACACTGTCCGAGGTCGTGTCTTTAGAGAAACACCTTTCCTTTAAGCGCTAGTATATAAAAGGCAACATCGACGTCAAGACAACGCAACCACTCAAAAACTTTTTAGCCAAAACCGATCCAAATGCGCTTATAAGGTGCTGGACGGTAAACACACCATACACAACATGCAAGCCACCTAAGGGTCTAAAGCCCGACCTCGTAATAATAACACCTACCGAGGTCTGGGTTTTAGATGCCGAGGTTTGCGACCCGAACAGGAACCTGGCAAAAGCGCGGCAGGACAAGATCACAAAACATGACGCCGAGTTCCAAAGAGCGGCGCTCTCCGACCCGCAAAAACCTCGCAGATTCTGATCTATCACTATCTCTATGAGTGGTGTATGGGACTCCGAATCTGCGAGAACGCTCTTGGGGCTCGGCGTCACGAAGAGGAATCACATCGATCTTACCGTCTTATTACTGCAAGGAACCTTGATGATATACGCTCGGTGCGAGCCGTGATTGCGGAGTTATTAAGGTTTTAAACGGGCGTGTCGAGATTGAGTGCACGCATAAATGATCTAGAGTGATTAATCTGATTGTATAGGTTATTTATGCATTCACTCTTCTTTTCAAATCATCCTCGGAAGTCCTAACTTTCCTGCGTTCCTGATGATCAACTCGACTTGCCAACCCCTCGGTTCTAAAAGCGTTCTCGAAGTTTGAGTGTATGCTGTCTGCCAAAGATTGCAAGCCACGCTTACCATTTAGAAGGTGAAGTACAACAAAAGCCAACGATAGTATAGACCATTATGCCTAGTGATAAATGTTAGTTACTACGTCATTTAAGCTAGATGTGAAATAATTAGAGGGCACTCTGGGACTTTGCGATGGGTATGACGTAATAAGCTCTTTCTGTTTTTTTTTTTGCCAGCGGTAGCAAGGCTAACAGGTACTGTAGAGAATTAACTGCAAAGAAGAAGAAGAAGAACTGCGACGTTCGGTCGTGGGCTGCCTCGGACCAATACCTCTGACAACTGAATCGTAACTTAAGCCTGGTGTTACGCCTTCTGTGGCTACAGCAGCCGGAGGAGTGCTCTCGAGATCACCAATTCGTCTCCAAAGATAGCTGCAGGGTGAAACTACGCTCACCTATTGAAGCGTTAGGGCTTCTATTAGGATGCGATTGCTCTTCCTCTGGTAGAAGAGTGTCGGGCAACTAGATAAACCTGCTCCGTGAGCACTTTACAGATCTTACAACCAAGGATATTGGTGCGTTGGCTTTTGAAGCATAACATGGGCCGGTTCGCTTCTAAAACCACGTTATTTACCTTTTAACCTAAACAGAGCGAAGGGGTGGCCGCGGTTCGTAAGTAAGAACTACTTTCTTCGAGCACTTCTGTTAGATTAAACTTTATTAGAAGTAGCCACTAAGCAAAAGATACGGTTGTTGCTATCATGTGTCAGAACACTATGCATGTATATTCCATAAAAATGTTACGTACATTTTTTATTCACCTTTTTATTTATTTTGCCATATGCTCATCATTGCTGTTATTCTCAGTGATTTCCCTGTAGGCGAATCGTTACGCACTTTTTTTCTGAAGAGTAAATATTGGTTCAACATTTGACTTAAATGAAGCACCGTTTAACAACACACTATATTCTAAGTGTAACGAAATAAATGCATATTATGCAATGTTCTTAAATTTAAAAGAAACAGTGTGTCGTTACCTGCAAATCAGTAAAGCTCTTGCGTTAAGTTTGTTTATCATGTGTTTAATATGTACTATTACTCTAGAAAGCCAAACCAAGGCATTTATAGTTGCCAACCTCACCAACTATCGGACAAATACAGTTCGCCTCAAACCGGCGATGGAGGTAAAGCTTATAGCTTATTAATATTAGGGTGATATACTTATCATTGTCTCGTAGAATTTGCGCGGGCACACCGATGAGATTTCATGGAGCTTTTCTCGAAAACATGTATCCATGTGGAAGCCATGCACAGCAAACTGTGCAACTTAATGTCTATTCTCACCGCTGCAAACGCTCCCACGAACTAGATATCATTGCGTGGATTTCATAAAATAGCATGTCATCTGCCATCCCATTCAGACACGTGTTCGTCGAAAGCTACCGTTTTCCGTGAAGCGTGAAGGAGAGCAGATTGCAGATAGGATGGAATCGAGCGCGGAAACTTGTGATATATATATATATACATATACATACACGTACATGTGTATATATATATATATATATATATATACATCCATATACATACACATAAATACGTACATGTGTATGCTTATTGATATCATTCAGATAGCGGATACGTTAACGAATAGAGTGGCCTGTCTTTACACACAGAAGAATGTTGATGCCGGAGAAGTTGGGAACAATGACGAAAGTCAAAGCCTCGGGCCATCTTGCCGAGCTCTGAACAAGTAGTCATAGTGATAGCCATGGTAGTACTGCTAGATCTAGTGTGACTCAGTTGGGGGCCTACGTTACGCTCAGCAGGGATGGTGGTCACAGTGACTATGGAAGAGCGCGGACGACTGCATTAGTAGCTCAGGAGGCCTTCGATAGGAGGGTCGAGTACGGCTCACTTCAACGTTGACACGTTCTACTCTGTCGCCAAAAAGCCACACTGAGCCTGCAGCTGCCACTGGCCGGCGGGTGACGAGCGACTTCTCACCGAGGACAGGAGACACATCACCGTCATCATTCTCTGTCATGATGCAACGATGTCTCTTTTCAGATGTACTTTTTTCGTAGTCTAATAGCTTATCTGTGCAGTCAAATATATATATATATATATATATATATATGAATAATCACCTCATATATGTTTTTATTGTATTTAGTTGTTTATCGATGTTGAAATGTTACTGCGTGGAGCACACGGACGAATCTGCATATATCCTAGATGTATATGTAACACATATGATAAAACTATATGGATGCATTATTCTTTCTCACCTCTCTCCCTACGCTATATATATATATATATATATATATATATATATAAAGCAATTTAGCATATTATAATACTTATTTAATGTATCGTGCCAGGGGCAACTCAGCCTATTACGAGCGTTCAAAATGTAGTTGTCTAGGCGTAAAAAAAGACACCTTTGCTTCATGCCGCACAAACGTGTAGGCCACTAATGCTGATTGGATATTCGGCTAAAATAACCTAAAGCCCTTGAGTTTAGTTGTAATGGTGCTTCGAGCTGTAGTTGCATGCATTTTCGGTACTTTAAAGCAGTGTTAGTATACGTACGTATTTAGACATACAGTTGGTATGTTTATTTTAATTATGATTGAGCCAGAGGTTCCAGCTCAATATTAGAAACACGATGATCCTCATGTTTGGGGCAATTTTGCTGCACTAAAGTACACTTTGCTATATTTTTTTATACTTGGTTTCTTTGTATCGCAAAATGTGGAAGCAAAGTTTGCATAGGAATATGGCCGCCTTGCTTTCGTAGGTTCAAATTCAGAACTGGACACTTCTGGATTGATTTGCCTAATGGTCTTAGTTTTTTTTTTATATTAATGCGCGGGAGAACTATAATCGGGCAATTCATATGAGCTTCATTGCAGGTATGATATATGTAAATTGCAGTTAACATTGTGATTATGTGTAAACGCAGTAACTGCGGGTTCTAACATGTTCTTGACCTAATGCATCGTTTTCCTTAAAGGGCAATTTGTGTCAATAATATTCATATTATTATGAAACAGTGTTGATGCGTAAACGTCCGCGTGCGTTTTATCGCTTCCTTTGCAGACAAACAAAGGCGGCATTTTCCTCAATACCCACGCTGATGGGATTCAGGGAGGACTCCAGGGGGCAAGTAAAGGGTAGTGACTACTTGACACGTCAAGATAATACCTTTACTGTTTTTTAAGTCGACACGTGTTGTCACTACCATTAAGATTCTTTGGTTTAGCCGCGGAGGGTGTTTCTTATCGTTACATTTTTCCACTCATATTGAGTGTGCATATAGCATTAACACTTAAACAGTTGTCAGCTGGTCTCGGCACATTATTAGAGAACGGCAGTGCAGTGATCTCTTGGGAAGAACCAGGCAGGTAGATGCATGATACTTTCACACACGCCTGAGGGCACAGTCGACAGACGCACTATGTGTGCTCCTCGTAGAAGTTTGTATTTGAACAGACCAGGTGATGATACACATTAATTACATGTCGGCGTAGACGTGGCGATTGTCACATGCAAGACCAGACTAGAGGTGAAAGGCACTAGACATGTCCAGATCTCCAACCTCTCGTCGGACTTGTTCAACTTTATTTTCCTATTTCGAGATAAAATCTTCGAATGGTACCGCACGCGGCGTCTTCGACCTTAAACAAATAGTCGCAACAACCGGTGCACAGCTTGACGTTAGGTACACAAACAAGCTTCCTACCGGCATTGACAAGGAAAGTTCTCGTTTCGTGTACATTATGAAACACCTTTAAAGCAAACTTAAGTTTTCCCGAATAAGGTATTCCCACACTCTGTCAAGACCATACATCATCCATACATTAGTCTTGAGGTAGTAGAGTGCCACTGCTGTCAAGACGGACAATCGCCGTACGTCGCCTACTTCTTTATGCAGAGAAACTAGGGCTATGCGCAGTGTCTCGGCGATGTGCGCAGAGAAGGTGGCCCCAGCATACTTAAACCAAAGCCCCATATACTAGAAAGGGTTGACAAATCACAGGGCTTGGCCGCCGCTATGTATAAGTTTTTGGCAGCCAATCGACCCCTTTTCTAAGTTATACAGTCTTGGTTTTTATGCAGTTTTTCCAGCCCCCATGAGACAAGAAACACCTGTGTCAAAAAAGTAATGCGGTTGATGACACCTAGGTCATGATTAGCAACCAATATGTCATCTGCATACATCACAACTATGACCTTTTAGAACTCCTGTCGAATATATTTGACAGAATCGACAAGCAGAAGGGTGATAGAGACGCAGCTCAGTAGGTCCTCTTGCGGGGTTCCCAGATTTTGTCTTACCCGCAACACATCCTGCTCACCTTGTACCAGCAAGGTGTAATGGTGCTTCGAGCTGTATTTGCATGCATTTCCGGCACTTTAAGGCAGTGTAAGTATACGTACGTAGACTACATATGTCCTCGTCAAGTAAACTCGAAATTACGCTCAGAAAAGCGCTACCAACCCTTGTGTTTCTCGGCTAAGACGGTCAATGCGGCTAATGCAATTGCAAAAATTCTGCCAGGCATTCACGGATCAAGAGAAAGCAGGCATAGATTGCTAATGTTAGTGACCGAATCTAGAGCGCTATTCAGGTACCTAGTTTAGCTCAATGCCTTTCTGAAAACGAAGAAGGCCAAAGGAATCCTTGGAAGCACTTAGAGAGTGGCGACCCCCCTGGGCGGATTATCCAGGCGTATCGCACGGTTAGCACAACCTCTGCTCGCGTGCCGGCAGGAGCCCTTCCCTGGGGCCTAAATGGGGAGGAGGGGCAGGGATAACAACTCGATTGCAGTGAAGAAATAGAGAAAACAATGAAGACATGGCAAGCCAAATGGGACTCCAATCCTTTTTGCCCCACCGGGACACGGCCTTCAATCCCTCAATACAGAAAAAATTGTTTGAGCGGAGAATTAGACCATTATCTCACGCAGATCCTCACAGGACATGGAAACTATCAGACCCACCTCTTTCAAATTGAAAAAACTCCCTCAGCAAGCTGCGTTTACTGCCAGCAAAGAACGGATGATGACTCGACCCACACTCTCCTAAAATACCAGGTACCGGAACAGGCTCGAGCCACAGCAAGTGAGGGAGACGGAGGAGGAAGCAGATCCTCCTCTCTAAAGAGTCACTCTAAAGAAGTTCGTAGACTACATATGCGGCATGACTTCTGGGTGGAGGCTAGGAGTAGCTATAACTGCGGAGGTACTGTAGAAGAAAGGAGTTTTGGAAAAGCTCAGGAAAGCAAGATTTCCGCCTGTACTAAAATATTACGGAAGTCTAAATGACGTAAATTCGCATGTGTCGGTACGAGACACGTCGAACGTTGGGGAAACCCGTAAGTGATCTTAGCCAAATGATCCGATTGGCACATTCCCCTTCCCCTAATGGCCTATAGTACTGCTCTATACAGATCTGGGCCACCAGAGAGTGAAGCTTAAGGGGGAAGGTGCGTTTAGTGGGTATGGGTCTCAGTGGGCTAACATCTGTCCGCTGGGGTCGAGTCCCACACTGCTTGAGATGGAAAGTGGCAGCTTTCCCTTTCCCTACTCACAGTAAAAGTACGTAAGAGTATTTAACCCTCTTTTATTAAAGAAAATTGTGTTTTGAAGTGACTTCATCGGGAAATCTCGAGATTTTCTGACGAGGGCTTTGGCGCACTCAATAAACACTGCGTACAATTGTCTTCCAAGTTTTGCCACAATTCGTTCTACCTTAGACTAAAGCACGTGGTTTGCAACACGCGCTCCCCGGCCTCTCCGGAAGTCAAATTTCTCCGGCGGAAGGGTCAGGTCGACCACGTACTCGATTCGTTTTACAACCAATTTGCAAAAGAATCTCAGTGTCCTTTTAGACGGTATACCGCGGTCTAACTTTGGGTTTCGTCTGTCATCGCCATGCTTTCCTTTAAATAGCATAGAAAGCCTGGCAATATGCTTGGTTCTTGGCATTTGGACTCTCTTAAAGATTTTGTTAAGGAAATCACAAAGATAGTTTGCCAAGAGTGGCTCAGAGTGCATCCAGCGCTCGAAGTACACCTGGCCTGGTCCCGTACTCTATTTTCTTTAAGAAGGGAGTACAGGTCCTGACTTTCTTTTATCTCAAAGGGAAGATGTATAGTATTCTGCTGGTTTATCCTTATTGAGTGTATCTGGTCAGTTACGTCATCAACATTGTTTATTGACTACTCTTAACAACCTTCACCGAGCCGCCCGTTGCTGCCCTAAAAGCATGCCGAAACTCCACTATTGCCCCAAATGCTATCGAGTTCCATATGCGCGGAAACATGCAGAACTCGATAACCGAATGAACCACGAGCTGGCGGCGTGACAGTGTCGTCGCGGCATGTTGTTATTTTATCGTTGCTGCTGCCGCTGCTGCTAATGTTGTTGCTGTTGTTTACGCGCAGTTTCCTTTGCGGCCATTGTTCTTTCTATTGCTGTTGTTGTTGTTGCTGTTGTTGTTCGTGCTTCTGCTAGAAAGGATGGTGGCGCTTATGATGACGACGACAACAGTAACCGATAACGAGGAGGACTCCGCTAGAACTGCGATTGCCGCTTTTCCTGTCGCTTGTATGCTACGGCGGTCACAGGGGCAGACACAAAAGGGGCTTCTGATCGGCGCACGCGCTCCGTTTAACCTTCAGCCTTCATCGACCTCATCTCAGAGCGAGAACGCGGAGACAGCGCGGTGAGGTGCTAAGGTGCGTAGCTGCTACGACGGCCGGCCACCCATCCACTCTCCACTTCAGTCGACCTTTTCTACCTGTCCGCGAAGTGACGCTGGGCCTCACGTCGCAGTCTTTCGCGCTTCTCTTCACCCTTTCTCTTTTTCGCTCTCTCTGTGTTTCGCTCTCACATACCCCAACAGCCTCCAACCCTAGCGCTAGCTCCCCCCCAGTCTAACCCTTTTAATATGTTCCCGGGCGGCCCGGAGTTTAATATGAGTCTGCCGATGCTGCTGCTGCTGCACTTCCTTTCCAGCTTCCGCCTAAATGAGTTTAAAAGTTAGCCTGTCTGGCCGTAAAAACCCGTCGACATCTTTGTGCTCGCCAGTCCAAACTATTGCAAAGCCAAAACTGAACGAAAAGCGTTGCAGCAATGCCAACGTTCTAAACATATATATACACCTATGGCTATTTAAAACTTCACGATCATTCACGATGAGCTGTTAGGTAGCTAATTTGATATATATATATATATATAGGTAGGTCAGAGGGTGACAGATTTTTTAACTTAACAATCAATCAAAAAAGTAGAGGAGCTATTCAGTTTTAATAATTCAAAATGTACTCTATATTGTCAGCCATAACCCTCTTTCATCATTGAGCCAGTCTATCGATTTTAACGGCAAACAATTCTGGTTTCTGCATCTCGAGAAATGTCTTCAACTGTGTTTTGCTGCTAGTGGCGGAGTATTTTTTTCCTATAGATGATTCTGCTGACAACTGAATAGATTATAGTGTCACGCTACGATGTCCGATGAGTACGGTAGGTGCGGCAAAATTTTGCCAATCGAAGCTTGCTATCCTGTCGAAGCTGGGTAAACTCACATGCGGCATTGCTTTGTCTTTAGGGAACATAACGCCTTTGCTATTCACGAGAGTGAATCTCTTCTTTCAAAATGGCCGGCAAAAACTCGGCCGAGTCACCTTTGGGCCACTATCATGGTGAACGATGCCATCCCTATCAAACCAACCATAGAGTAATATCTCGCGCAAATGAGTTCGACTATTTGGCGTCTCTTGATCGGTGATTGGTTTGGGGATCTTCCACGTTTGTTGTAAGAGATCCATTTTTGTCGCAGATAACAATTCGATCCAAGAACGGACACTTGTCGTGTCTGACGAGCCTAAAAAAGCATGTTGCTAGAAGCTTCATTTTGTCGCGCGCGCTCGAATCCTGAGTCACCATACATGTGTTCAGCTATGACACGAAACAATAGGGGCAAATGCGAGTGGCGATAGTTGTGTAACGCACCCCGACGTACACGGCAAATTAAAACGAGCGTAATTATAACTTTACCGGCCTAGGTTCCAGGAACAGCACTTGGCGAACCAATTGTAGCACGAAATCTTTAAAATGCAGCCCTCGGCAAAAACGCTACTCCTGACAAGCCTTAGAGAAACGGCCACAGAAACAGTTACATGTAAGGTCCCCCTGTTAAGAGGTTTCAGCCCGTTGTAAAAACTATTATAGACACTACAAGTATTTCATGGTATATAAGCAAAACGTATATAAAGCAGAGCATTAGTGAAAAATCTCACGTGACGCTCCTTTAAGCTTGACCCTCTATAATAGTAAATGCTTGAGTATGTTTACCATTACGACTTTTGTCTGCTCTAGGCTAGCTATCAGCTACTTCAGTATTCAACAAAAAATAAAATAAGGATTTATGAGTTGTTCAAACATAAAAACTATGTTGCTAAAAACTATGTAAAGCTGATGTGAACATTTCTTAAAGGGCGGTATTTAGAAGTAGAGGTCGAGAAGATGTTAGTTTGGAAACGATATCTCTAAAATATGGCAAATATTTGTTAAAACGGGTGAAATGTTTCGTGCTTGTAGACGATTTAGGACAATATTGCACGATTGAAGATGGTATTAATCTAAAGCATGCTGAACATATATGTTGAAGGGTTGTTTGCGAAAAACGACACAGGGTTCTGGGTAAATGCTCTCAATTGAAGAAAAGCTGAAAACATTTGTGAGCCAGCCAGACTTCTACTTTAATCAGCACTCAGGAAGATTAGAGCCGAGCCATTCCCTAGGGCGGATTCTGCAAGCAAGGTGCTTGTTGGATTACAGTAACTCGGCATAATTTAAGTCAATTAAATTTTGATTGTAGAATGGATTACGCAATAGTGTTGCAGTATTTAATATGGACATGAATTTAAAGTTTGCACTTAAATAACAAATTGTCCTTAGCTATGTTCACATGCTGTATGCCTAAATGTTGTTGTTGATATTATTATAATTCTGTTTCATTAAAATGTTCTTTACATTTACGACTGTGAGGCTGCAACGTGTTTTTTATAAAGTAATCCTAGTAGGTTTTATCAACTCATAGCGCCAATGGTAAAAACAGCGTTGTCCCTACAGACAGAAAGCTATAGTAATTATCTTAAATACTCTTCCTCGCGCCGACCACCTATCAGAGCTTCCACCCTCCTTGCCAGAACAGATTTTGCTATGCGCACGCTGCTCATAGGCCCGAGGCCCGATTATTTCAAGATATAACTACGAAATTGACATCAGGGTCGATAGTAACTGCTTCCTCTGCCTTGTTTCTCGTTCTTAAAATCTCGGGTCATATAGTGTCCTCGAGCAGAAATTCCGCAAGGGGACTACACTGGTTTAGTTAGGCGACGTAACAAACTATAGCTAAACCAACAGCGCCCCTAATTCCGAGACCAAATGCAGTGACTGGAAGGTCAGGAACGCCCGTCTCCATAAATGTTCTTCTAGTCTGACGTTTAGGACCCTCTTCTCCGAGGACATCTTGATTGGTCTTATCGTAGAGCTTGACGTTATCATGAGAATGCATAGCGGTCGATGCCCAAACAACAAAGTTAAATCCTGTAAGACTGTATGTACCTCCAGTTACTAGGTACCGCCTGCGAATGCATGCTTAAGCGGGGATAGACCGTTTATAGGGCTTTCTGAGCTCGCTGATAGTGTTTGTGGATATTTCTTTGAGCCCACACGCGCTCCTAGGATTTCTAGATAGTCAGGGTGGGCTTTGTTTTTCCTGGAAGGGCTTCCTCTAGAACTCGTATTGCTTGTTTGCGATGTTGAGCCCACTGTCCCCACTGACAGGCGATGACCTTGCACTTGCTGCGTTAAGCGTTGGATCGTGCGTATCATTTTGTGCATTGATTATCCTTAACTGCACTGTACTACCTTGCTCAGTCTATCGTCTTTGACATTTTCATTTTCTTGAACTCCCAGCATTACCCACGTTACCATTACTTTCATCATAACCACTGACTGCTACGAACGCTAGCGTTACTACGGTTACGGTGACCTGTGCGGCTTTGGTCACAACGAACGACGGCCATAAAAAAACAAGAAACAACGAAAAGTCTATGCGAACGAGAAACACATATACTCACACTAACGTACAGGATAATAGGCCAATACCAGAGAGCAAGAGAGTTGTGAGGAAAAAAAGAGAAATCTGAGGGAAGGAGATGTGGAGGCGGAAGAGGTTGGCCTAATCGGCGACAAATAGTCGTAATGCCGACGACTGTGGGTGTTCGGCCAGCTGGTATCTAAATAAATACAACTCCGGCCGCCTTCGGCTTGGTATCGTCGTTGCCTTCAATTTATCCTATTTTTTGCCTTTCTCCCTCTCCCTCTCGCTATATATATATATATATATATATATATATATATGTATAGTGCAGACTTCTCGAATTCTCTTTAACAGTGTGGCCTATATTTATTTGTTAGGCCCTGTGCAGATGTAGCACCTATCTCTCCCGCAATTTCTCTTCCTTCTATTTATCTTTGTTGCGTGCCCAAGCCACCTTCCAGCTGACTGCGCGCCTGCCCTCTCGTTCGCCGCCCAGCCTTCCGCGTACAGTTTAAAACTTTTTTCTACTCTTCTCCTAGAAAGCTTTTAAAACCACCGAATCGGCTTTGTACAACGGCCGAACCCGAAATGCTTGCTGCACGTAGTTTAATGCCCGCTGTAGCGACGACGACAACGACGACAACAACAACACGATTGTGCTACCGTATCTTCGCCACCCCCGCTGTTGCCGCTGTGCCCACGCGCACTGGGCCGTGAAGAATTGGCCTTGGGGTAATTTTCAAACCTCTTTCCAAGTAT
This sequence comes from Dermanyssus gallinae, assembly GCA_003439945.1. NCBI lineage: Eukaryota > Metazoa > Arthropoda > Arachnida > Mesostigmata > Dermanyssidae > Dermanyssus > Dermanyssus gallinae. The sequence continues at coordinate 427,813 of QVRM01002893.1, read as the reverse complement.
GTAAGGCACAAAAAAGCAAGGACGTACGTAGGAAGGGATGAATGATTGACTGACTGCAATTGATGCTGCTGACTTAGGCGTTGTGCAAGCAGTGCGTGCAAGGTAGTGAGGTAACTACTTCTATTACTACGATTGTTTTCTTCTAGAAAGGTAACTGGGAAAACCCAGTACGCACATATGGACACCACGACAGCTGACATCTGTCGACTGGTAGTGCCGGGCGGAGACTCTAGCTGTCCGCTAGAGTCAGGGATGATGATCTATAATCGTACAGCTGTCTCCTTATCTAAAGAACGTTCGTCGTTTGATTAATCTACCCGGGGTGGGCCTAATTGGGAAACTCAGGCGTTGCTCAGTTTTCCGCTGCCATGCTACAGTTAACGCGGAGCAAGCTGCCCGCCTTCCCTATCCCAAGCAGGTAAACTTGGAATTTCCCAAGCTGGAATGCGCCATTCACGTCTTACGAAGCAATGTGAAAGCACTTCCGTGGATCTTAAATGATGGCTGAGAGCTAGCCCAAAAAGGCCCGCAATCTGACCCCGGGGGGTTCATTTGTTAAACAGTTCCACTTTTCCCGCCCTTTGTTAGGGCACTAACGCACTAATAGTGGGTTAGCGCCCTAGGGCGGCAGATGTGCTTATTACCGTTCTATGCGCTCTGATGGTGTGAAACGCCGCTACGCCTGAGACCTTGTGCAGAATGTTTTGTTTTTGTTGACGTGTCGTGTCGTGAACGCGACTGCGAGCTAGACGAAGTCCCTGGACAAAATGGTGAATTTTGCTACCGACAATAGTAATCTATCTTGTAATCAGGCAAGCTACGTTATTGGCAACTCCAAGGATCTTGTTGGCGGCTAGGCGAATGTGCGGCTTATCTCTCTGCCTGTAACCAAGCTTAAATAACAAGTGGCATTTACCGTCCAGTTAGGCCGTCCAGTGTCATACGGAAGCCAGGACACAACCGGGACCTGGGCGCAACTACAAGACATCTCTGAGTGTCCGCGTTTGTGCCTCTTAAGAAATTTAAGCTATTCTGTCATAGACAGTGACCTACGAATGATCTACATTCTAGGTCATCCGCGTGGAGAATCACTAAAATATGCGTTCGTGACATTCAGGCAAACCGCAACCACTTTGGGCGCGTTCTACTACTACTTCGATTATTAACTAATGCTGTTATTATACAATGAATGCTGGTATCGCGTCCCGAGCGTCATAGATTCATCAACCACGCGATAATGTTTATGACAATAACAACTGCTGCTATAGGTCATATCCTGTTTAAGTAAAACGCGTATGATATGACTGTTACCAGCTATTGCCGGAGTATTTTGCCGAACGTTATTGCCGAGAAATTGTCGCCAAACTTATCAACGACCTAGCCCTTGATTCAGTTGTTAAAAGGTACCAAGCCGCTAGAAGTTATAAATTATAACATTTGGTCTAGAATGCGTCCATATCTGCCAAAAGGCCGCCCTGTAGTCAGAAGTTCTATACTATGCCAATCGCAGAATAAAATCACGAAATGATGCGAGATCAAGCACCGATTCACGAGATGAACAGCGATTTCCTTGGAGTACATAAATAATTTATATAACATCTTCCGGAAATCCACTTGCTTGAGAAGCACTATCCACGTCTAAAACTAAACAGGTAAAGTGCCCCGTGCGGCCATAAGCCGCCGAAGCTGAACGCCAGAGATCGGTCGGAATCTTTATATGAGCAAAGAGTTAAAAATATCATCGCAGAAAGCGCCACGAACGCGGATAGGGCTAGGCTGCGCGCCGTCTCCTTTAAAGAGGCGGGCGCATGGCTCCACGCCGTATCATGGGCTCGAAACGGGACGCTCTTAGACGACGAGTCGGTAAGAATCGCGGTCGGACTTCGTTTGGGGACGGACCTTGTGCACACCTACACCTGCGTCTGTGAAGACGTTGTTCGGTTTGACGGACGCCACGGGCTATTCTGTATCGTCAGCGCAGATAGGCGAACCAGTCACCAAGCCTTGAAGGAAACCTTCAGCAGAACCTTATCGTCCAGTGGCCTAGTTACTGACTCATTAGCTTCTTCAATGATCAGTGCTGGCGCGGCCCGAGTTATGCTTCAGCTCACGTTGAGGCAGACAAGGTAAGAAAGTACCAGAACATCGGATACCCGTACGAGTTCCACCCACTTGCCTTCCAGACACTTGGCAGGTCAGACCCGTCCACCCGCGATTTGCTACAGAAGGTCGGGAAGCGACTTATTCTAACCAGCGGTAATAAGTGAGCGGGCGATTTTCTCAGACAGCGCCTGCCGCTGGATGTGCAACGGGGAAACGCGGCCTTAGCCCGGGGAACCCGCCAGAGATGGTTGGCCCCTACAGTGGACCTTTCGTAAAGGTGCACACGTTGGCAGGGACCCAATTGACCCAATGATTATAATGAATAAATTGTGATATCAGCTCAATACAAAGAAGGCAATATCAGCAATAACAACAATCATATCAATAATAAACGCTTTGGCAAAAAACAGTTGCCTTCTTTTGGACCCTTTAGTTCAACAACCGGATAGACCTGTGGATTTCGACTTTGTCTCCCGCAGTTGGTCACCCGCAGTTGACCATTACCGATTCATCAGCAGCGGCAACAACATACATGTCTGCACATACGTAGCTATGTTGTGACCGCAACCTGTAATAAGTGTTAACATATTTACACCGCACCATGGTGTTGTGCGTTAGCAAGCCGAGGGCGGCGGGTGGCAATGGCCAGGGCGTAGCTCTCTGCAGCTGCAATTGCTGTTATGGTTGTTGTTACTGTTATCGTCGATGAAGGTTGTTGTTGTTTTTGCTCATTGCAAAATCAGCTCATGTCGGAGCGTTCCAAGATCGCGCCCCGACCTCCTCCCTCGTCTCACGGTGACGGCAGCAGCCGCAACGGCCTTTGCTTGGTGTCCGTCTGTTTAGACCACCGACGACGAATAGCTAGGAGGGCCATTGTAAGTCGTCGATTGGATGGGCTGTCAGCACGTCGACGACGAAAACCACCCTGTTCGTTGGCTCACATGATAATAGCAGCTTCAGCAGCAGCAGCGTATACAGCGACAGCTACCTATTTATGTACAATACTACAAGTGGTAGTTGTGGTCTTTGTTATTCGTGTTGTTTCTTGTTGTCATTTGCGTTGTTGTTGTTGTTGCTGCTGCTGCTACTACTGCTCTACAGTTCAGCCAAATATGGTAGGTTGCCAATATTTGGTTAGACTGAACAACAGTGACAATATACATTTATGCTGTACTTACTATTATTCCTACTACAGTATAGTCGGTAGAGACGGCTGTTGTGTGTTGTTATTGTGAATAGTTATTACCCTGTCCGTGTCCGCCCATGCTCGTCGAGCTTGTAAGTATAACTTGTATGCAAAGGTTACACGTACAAGCTAGAATGATCGTTGCTGTGATCGGTTCTTGCACACGTCGCGTCAATTTATTTTCTTGATTACATAAGTACCGTTTTGCCCAACTACGGTATACACAGCATAGATACCATCTACGTTTCACCGTGGTTTACCCGACAGTTCATACACCCAACAGTGCATACCAATTAAAGAGATTGCCCTGAGAGTGCTTCCTGTGATTTTCTATTTTCTGCAGAGTCTTCTGCAACGCACACTTGCATCGGCCCCGGCAGGTACCTGCGAAGCCCTAGGCTAGCAGACCTCAGATTCTAGAGAGAGCTGTGCAAAAGCACTAGGCCGATAGTGCTGCTTGCGTTGTCACACACGTGTACGACTTTATCTGGACTGATACGGACTATGGCAAACCGGCGACCATGTGCACAAGAAGTCGCAAACCTTTCGCTGCCTATGACTTCTCCTACAGTACATAGGGCGTAACCACTGCAGGGTCAGTTTGTGCGCACAGGTCTGCCAGACCCCACTCGCATCGGCTGTATTGTGCTGTTGGACCGCCTTCATAGACAACATATCCTTCTGAAGTTAGACTAACATCTGTGTTAGCCTTTGGGCCGTCGCGTCTTGATATTCAGTACCAACATTTGTCAGCTCGTGATGCCCATTTATATTCGCCTCGAGGTAATTCTCAGGTCGAAGGGGTTTTCCCTGAACCTCATACTTTACGAAAGCAATGGCAAGAAACTTGAAAATAAATACAGCTTTTGCGTGCTGCCTGCTCTTAGCGTAATCTGACTCAGCAGTAATAAATAATGCTGTAATGACCTTTTGGATAAGATGCCCGAATTCAATTTTTCCTGAGGTCACCTTCCGAAATGCGCATACCGAAAAAACATTCTGTTTGTTTAGCTACTAGCACCTTGCGGCTTGGGTTTTAAATAGCTGCTTGGTCTGTCAAATTCGCTATGGAGAGTCTAGGCATTAATATAATCATGTATAATATACAAATCTCCAACTACGCTTTGTTGACCCAGCTCTAAGTTTTAAGTGCTGTTGGTGTTAAATAGCTTAAAACAATCACTATAATTGTTTTTGCCGACTCAAATTTCCTTTCTCCGAGTCAGGTTTTTTAATTAGGTACTTTGCATATATATTATATACTTAAACGTGCTCCAATTATATATATATATATATATATATATTCTGTAGGACTACTTGTTTGATTTTCATAGTCGGATCGGCTACCGAAGAAGAGCAAACGTTCGACACGCGCTCGCTCACTTGTCGGCTCACGTATGCCGCGGCTAACCTCAGCAGCGAATGGGGGGGAATAAAATGCGAATAAAATCAGCCAAGGGCTAAACGTTTGCAACGTATAGCCAATTCTGCGGAATAGGTTATCAGCGCAGGGGCACTTTTTCTCTTTTCCTCTCCATTCGCGCTCTTTTGCGCTCTATGGCACCCGCTCTATGTTTTTCCGATTTCCTTCTCGTTATTTATCCTTTTTCTCCTTTTCTTCTATATACTGTACGCGGTCAATGAAGGCGAAACCCAGCCAGAACGAGCGGTGCCGAGACTTCCACCATTTTGCAGGAGAAGGCGGGGAGAGGTGGGGAGGGGAACATCCTCGGGGGTTTACAGAGGGGTACAGTAGGGCGAGTTGAAACTTTGCTCGCCGGCTTCGTCTCCATTGCTCCCGCTGTTGCTGCTGCTGCTGCCGCCGCTGCCACTTTAAGCTCTCATTATCGACTCACGGACAACGACGACGACGCCGAGAAGGCGCACCCGTGAATATTATTACTTTCGCTGCCGACTATAATGTATTCAAATTGGCCCTTATCGTGGCAGCAAACGCATCGGCTAAAGGAGTTCCTATTACCCGGAGGCAGCGCGCACACCGCTGTGGGGCTGGTCGGTCTGTGGGGCACGCAGCACCCGCCGTTCTAGGCCACCCTCGAACGCTGGCGGCGCCCCCACCCCCGGTCGGCCGGATGCATGGGTGACTCGATGGCTCAGGCCACCTGAGCAACAGCCGAACTGACTACATAGATAGATCGGTAGATAGATAGATAGGTAAACAGTGGAGTGAGCAGTCAAAGATCAAACGATTTTTCGCCTGCAGCCTACGGTCTCGTTTTTCACCCTACCTGGATACCCCCCCCCCCCCGCCCCCCGCTGGATCATCGTCATAGCATGGCGTTATAGCGGTGTGCATTAAGCACCGCCAACCCTACACCTCTGCGGCGCAATTGCATATTATGACACGCCCCAAAAGAACCTATTACGATGCGTACGCGTATCTACACCTATACATATACATATGTGTATGTAAATGTATCGATCAGGGCGTACGAGAGTCTCGGAATCGTTATTGGAAATTAGAAGAATCTATTATATACATATATATATATATATAGCTCAGGACGCACGAGAGCCTTAGAGTTGGTGGTAGGCAATGATATATATATATATATATATATATATATATATAAACATGTAAATTGGCTATAAAAGAGTTACAACATTAAATAATACAGCGGTAGCGAGTTCAGCGATATCTAAAACGATAAAAATTCGATTGTTCTAAATTGCTTAAAACGGACTTTCCCAGCTGTAGGACCCTAGTAAAAAGCTAAAATGGGAGATGCATAGCTATAATTAGAACTGTGCCTATAAAATAGGTTCCAAGGTCATTGCCTTTTAAATGCATTGCTTCGATCGTAAAAATGAGACGTAAACTGCACATTAAGGGGCAATCTAGGTGTTATTTCAATCAGTGGTGTATTTGGAGTCCGTGTTTTTGTGCCAATACCAATAAAAATAGCTTCTAGGCTACCTCTGTACAGCTTCACCTATATTTTTTTAACGAATGCAACTTAGTGGACTTTTGTAATATTCCGCGTTTAATTCCAAGCCTGCCTTGAAACATTATATTTACTGCCATCTACTCACTCGTGTTTTTTAGATAATAGGTATATTAAATCTCCAGAATTGCAATGTCTAGTTCACTAGATCATCAACAAAATAAATGCATCCTACCATTAACAAGCAAAATGCATCCTACCTATTTTCATCCTACCAAGTTTCTTCGTGTTACCATTTTCTTTTCATTCTTCTACAGTGTCATAAATTGTGTTTGCGTTTGCTTGTTTAAGATGCTGAGATGGAAGAATTGTTTCTAAGATGTTTATGATCTCGTGGTAAGCTTAACACAGACTCAGTCTGCATGTTACGTGAGAATCCCGTTATGGTGAGCCCGACCAGATACAAACGCTTGCTTCTACAATGAACTGGTAGAAATTAAGAAGGTAATTACATAGTGCAATTGCTAAATTTAGGTCAACCTGTTTCATACAATAATTTTCGGATCGGTACAGCCATTAGAGGCAAACTTGTTGAAACAGACACACCAAAAATCTCGTATTAGGACTAGCGCCCCTACGATGGTCAACCAGATCGATGAGGATGGTCATACTAGAAGAAGTGATCAAGCGCGGCTGCGATACACTATCAAACAGCCTAGACCGAGACGAGTGACCTCACTGCTGTACTCCAGAAGGCCTGTAAGAAAGCGTTCTCGAGGTGCACTCAAAAATTTAAAGCCGTTATTTAAACGGGACCTTCAGACAAGGAGCAATAGGCTAAGCGAATGCAGAGATCCTCAGGTTAGTTAAGAAAGTCAACGCTTCTATGAGCGCATAAGCTGAACAAGGGCTCACTACTGGCCGAATGGGGTGAAATAGCAGTACTAATAGGTGACAGTATGAATGAAGATAACATGGTCCTCAAATAAATTGATGCACACATTTCCTGCAGTGGCCAAGCTACAAGCACTCGCTCCAAGAAAAGTGGCTGCTATTACTAGCAAAATAGCTTTGCGTTGGACTATGACAAACAAAAAGATCACACCAGGTGTACTTGTGGTCGGAAAATTCCAAGGCAATGAGAGCGCAGATGATAAAGCTTAGGCAGTTAACTGCTTAAAACAGAAGATACTGGTAGCTGTCGCCAGTATCTCAGCATATGAGCCATCTATCTCAGCAGCAGGTCGAAACATTTTCCCTCGGCGGAGGTTCTATTAAGGCACACGAATTGTGACGCGGTGAACCGAAGAAATTAAAAGAACAGCGCTGTTAGAAGATACAGCTGCAGCAATTATCCAGCGACATCTTATTATCGGGGCCAAACGATTCCAGGCGTCCTAAAATAGCTGGGAACGACAGTTGAGCCCGAGTTACTTAGGGCTTAAATCTAGCGTATTACAAAATGATTGCTGGCAACCTTAGACTACAAATCCGGGAGGGTAGGTAAGAAGCAGTCGAATCTTTTACTAAGTAGAAACATGAAAAAGCTGATTTAACTGGACAAGTGGGCAAGCAATTTCTGACGATAATTTTTAGAACAAAGAAGAAATTGGACCTTTCCTGCTCAAACTACTAACCTACGCTAGGCAAAGGGTTTTACGCCTTGCGACATAAAAGTACAGAATCTTCGAGAAAAGCGCAGTAGCAGGTGAACTGCTAGTGCTCCGGCTGCCCAAAGACATATAGCATTTGAGCTGTAATGCAAAACTGAATTCGGGTCGCAGGAATGCCACATTCAAACATAGCATTTGGAACTATCCCAACAGCCAGAAGCCCTACTTACAAGAAGAGCGCTTCCGAATGGAAAAAATGGAAGCTTCCTATCAAATGGCCAGCTAATATTGTTATTGCAGCAGCCACTGCAAAGCTGCCGTGGAAAAGAGCGTCTAAGCCTGCAATGATAGTAAAAGTAAACGCCCTGCAGAATTCTGACTTAGTGCCGGATGATCCACACTCTGCTGGGCAGTAAAGCCAAACAGCTATGGGTTAATGTTTGTTTTGTTAGTAAGTCGAATCAGACATTTATATATTACAATGACATATCGAAAAATAATAGAAATAACGACGTGCCTCGAAGCAGGGCTGCAGAAGAAGGGTATTCTTATAGGTAAAAAAAATACAGGGAGAGACTCTTTTGTGTATGACTGCTACCACAACCCAAACAGAAGCCTACACGGCTTCTCGCAATTCTTAGATGATTTAGGTATGAGCATTAACTCCCACCGAAAATAACAGAAATAGATCGTCAAGGAAATGCGTTAGCGGCGACGTGGTCTAAAGGGCTAGTCATGGTTGTCATCCACAGATGTTGCCAATGCCTGTTATCGATTGAAGCTTACTCGAGCTATTCTTTAAGAAATTCTTCTCGACTGATTGGCACAGAAAAACCTATGCACAGTAAACGCAGAGCTAACGCTTACATTTTGCCAAAAAAAAAACAGGAATGTTTTCTGAGCCTCATTTAGACGCCTAGCAAGAAGCGATATGTATATTTTAGTGCTGAGAGCATCGGCAGTCTCTACAAGCGAGGCAGTACCACTACGATGGTTAGCCAGATCAATAAGAAGACTGATGGAAAAGATGAAAAACTAAAAGAAGTGGTTAAGCGCGGCTGCAATACACTACCAGACAGCCCAGACGCGAATGACCTTACTGCAGTACTCCAGAAAGCCTGTAAGAAAGCCTTTTCTTCGAGGTACACGACGACAGTAGATATTACCGCAGTCGGTCAGAGGCTCAAGAGCGTTAAACCTCCTGGTCTTGACGGAATTCTTTTTAGGGCTTTAAAAACCTTGGCTATACTGAGTCTTAGGGCATCTAAAAGAACCAATGACACACCCCTATTGAAGCAAACGTTCCCAAATTAGTGGAAGAAAACCAGCCAATTATTGATACTTTAGCCGGCTCTTTTGTTACCAATATGGTTTAACTTTAATATAAGTCATCTCTATCAGCATTTGAATAAGTGTTCGAAACTGCAAAGGAACAGCTTCAGAAAGAAACTTTGCATGGTAAATTTCTCGACGTGAAAAATGCCTTTGACCCTATAAGTGAGTTATTCTTAACACGACGGGATAGATAAGAATCTCATTTGCGTGCGAAGAATAATATCAAGGTACATGAGAGCACCATTACATATGGTAGAAACACGTTTCAGGTAACGATCGGTGTTTCTCAATGATCTGTTATAGGTATGGTGTATGGCCTACAACGCCGTCCTCGAGACCAAAATTCCCGAGAGCCTAGACGACTTGGCTTTACTAGTGGGAGAAAAACAAGAACGAGCCTTGAGTTTTAGTTTGGAGAAACACGTTACACACTCGTCCCATAAACAATAAAAAGCCAGCCGTGTTTCTAAACGTTATCCTCAACCGGGCCTGACAGAGATGGCGCATGCCGAACAACAATAACATTAGCAAAACTACAAATCTGGGGCCAAAGACCAACGGCAGCAGAGAGCGCATACGCTGGCTGCTGGCAATGGCCGATTCCATCTCTCCCTGTTTGGACAAAGGCTCCGACAAGACGACAAACTTGAATCTAGCTGTTATGAACTCACAGACTTTTCGCGTTGAGAATACGGTGAGCGCATGGCACCATAGCCACAGAGGCAACCTATCCCTGGCGTGGTGCCGTAAATATAGCAAGCTAACGTCCCACCTCACGTAGGCTCCAGTAGGTAACATGGACTTTTGGCGCACTTACTATTATGCAATTCCCCGTCTTGTAAAAGAACGTTGAGGTAATAGGCGTACTGACAAAAAATTAAAATATAAAAAAATTGAAGAAATTAATATTTATCAAAACACTTGATATATATATATATATATATATATATATATATATATACCTGCGGCCTGGCTTGGGCTTTTCTCCTTCGCCCCAGTCGTGCTAAGGTTACCGGTAGGCTGCAGAGATACACGCTCTCTGGCAGTGGTCATTAGGAAGAACTTGGTGGAGTTTCGACGCGGTGCTCGACTTACAGATTTGGCTCTCCTGCAAACCGCGGGCGAGTCGGGTGGTAATGTTGAGCGAAATCATTCGATCACGCGGGCCGTGTTGGCCAAACTGTCGGACGGAGACGTGTCAGGGGCAGCCCGCTTTCTTCTGTCTGACGACGTTATGGTCGATGAACCAGCCGCCGCAGCGTCGTTAAGGGAAAAACACCCCCCCCGCGCAACCGGACTTGTGTTGGCCGTCTCCTCCCCCTTCACAACTTTTACCGTCTTCTACCTCGGTCGAGGATATTCGCTATACGATGGGATCATTTTCAAAGAGCTCGAGCGCTGGTCTGGATTTCATCAGACCTCGACTGCTACAGGACCTTCTCTCACCGACTCTCGGCTGCTCATCCGACGCACTTAGTAAGGCCCTAGCAAAGGTGATCGATCTACTGCGATGGGGAGCTCCGCATCCAAGGTGGTGTCCTCTTATCTTCGGAGCGAGGCTGTTTGCACTAAAGAAGAAAGACGGCTCGTTTAGACCTATCGCTTGTTCATCGGTACTACGCAGGATCGCGGCGAAATTGGCAGTAAGGGACTCTAAAGATGTTATCAGCCTAGCGGTCGGGCCTCACCAATTGGGTTTCTCCACCAAGGGGGGTGCTGAAATAATGATTCACGCTACCAGGGCTTTTATTGATTCTCGACCCGATCCATTCGTGCTAGTCAAACTTGATTTTAAAAACGCGTTCAACACCGTCAGAAGGGATCATTTGCTGAAAGTGGTTGGAGATGAGACCCCTGCTATTTATCATCAAGTGAAATTGGCCTACGGTGCTCCATCGCACTTGGTCTTGCCCTCGGCACTGCTGACTTCAGCTGTTGGGGTTCAACAGGGAGATCCCCTTGCTCCCCCTCTGTTTTGTCTTGCCGTTAAAGACTTGATTAACTCACTTGAAAGTTCACTTAATCTTTGGTATTTGGACGACGGTGTCATTGGAGGTAACATTAGTACGGTCTGTGAAGACTTAAAGAAGATACTTAATTTCACCACATGCAGCGGTTTGGACCTGAACCCCGTTAAGTGTGAGGTTCACATAACCGGCTCAAGTACAGCTGACATATCCGCTATAGAGAATCTACTTCCAGGTTGCCGCGTAACAGGCGACGACTTGGATCTTCTTGGCGTACCCCTGTTCGCTCGCCACCTTGGACCGACAATCGAACGCGGGAGGGAAAAACTTGAAATTGGCTTTAATCGTCTTCCCCAGCTGGGCGCTTACCGGGGGTTGTACCTCCTGCGTTCATGCTTCTCCGCGTCGAGGTTGAATTACCTGTTCAGGGGAACCAACAGTTCAGCCTTTTCGGCCCAGTTGAAGGAAATTAACTTGAAGATGGGTTTCGCGTTGGAATCTATACTCAACCTGCGGTTGCGAGACGATTCCCTAGTTCAGGCGTTTTTACCGGTAGCCAGAGGTGGACTGGGCCTGCCTGAAGCAGTTTCTCTTTCAGTCGCAGCGCACATCGCCTCCTTACATTCGGCCACTAGTGGCGTTGAGTCTATCCTGGACCCCCAAGCGATTGCAAGCTTCCACTCCACGCTTGAAAAGATTCAGGATGACGCTAATGCATTCTGTGGGTCTTTACCGGAGACTCCTTCTCTTCAGCGCTCGTGCTCAGAACTGGCAAACGACGGCCGATGGAGCGGCCTGTGGGACCGAACAACTACGGCCACTAGCAAAGCGAGGTTACAGGCAGTTTCTTCGCCCGGTGCAGGTGCATGGCTGCACGCCCTCCCGAGCCCTCAACTTGGTACCCTGCTGGATGACGAGTCTACACGAATACTAGTCGGGTTGAGGTTAGGAGTAGAACTAGTCTCCCCACACCAGTGCAGGTGCGGTGATGAGGTCGACTCCCTAGGTCACCATGGACTTTCCTGTCCGCAGAGTTCAGGCAGAATTGCACGCCACTCAGCCTTGAATGACACATTTAGCAGGGGGCTACGGTCGGCGGGCTACCCATGCATTTTAGAGCCTCCCGGCTTAGTCAGAGACGATGGAAGGAGACCTGATGGCATGACCCTGACTCCCTTTGAGCGGGGCCAAATGCTGGTGTGGGATGCGACCGTAACCGACTCTTTAGCCCCTTCAATGGTCGGTATGGGCGCATCCCGCTCTGGACACGCGGTAGCCCTAGCGGAAGCAGCCAAGTGCAGAAAGTATTCAAGTATTGCTTACCCACACTTGTTCTCACCCCTTGCGTTCGAGACATTGGGGGGCCCGGGCTGCTCACGAAGAAACTGCTCAACGATGTCGGGAGAAGATTGGTGCTGGCTACAGGAGACAAGAGGGCGGGCGAATATTTACTGCAACGTCTGTCAGTGGATGTTCAGAGAGGGAATGCCGCTTCGGTGAGAGGCACCCTGGCTAGGTGGACCAGCCCAAGCCTGGACCTAACGCCTTGAGTTAAGCCCCGAGCGGGCTGTGCACATGTTCTTACATCACAAATGTATATCTTAATACACATAAATAAATGATAATATATATATATATATATATATATATATATATTAATAAGACTACCGTACCCAGTAAGGCAATGCGTAAGAAAAAAGGTTATTTGCTCCACTATCCACTTTTTTATGTGTGGCAAAATAAATGATCCAGTGAGCCTGTATGGATGGCATCCCATTTCTCTTGCCACAACCTTATCGTTCTTTCCGTTTTAGTCTCATTGTTGGACTCAGGCCCACTTTTCCACATTCTCCTTTTTTTTGTTTATTAAGTCCGTTTATTTCGACCCATGGTGGGAAACCAATCGATATCAGATCTGCGTTTTAACTGTGTGGTAGACCTGCAGGATCCTTGTCGCCGCTGTTCTCTGCGTGCTTCTTAGGGATTTTTTTGCCAGCGTCGTTTTCAAGGTGTCCTGCAGCCAGACTGGCGCAGCGAAGGGCGCAGTTGATTCAGTAACCGACAATAGTAGTTGTCGTCGGCACTCCTGCCCGTGTAAGTTTGGCAGGATGTTGACTACTGCGTTAGCCGCTTTAGCCGCCTTGGCCGTGCACTTCCAAATATGACGAGTGTCCCTGAGCACTGTTTCTAGTAGGACAAAGGTATGTAGCTTTTGTAATTTGCTTGATCTCATGACCCGCATCATGCTGCCCACTCATTCCTCCCTGGAAACAGAATGGCCTTGCTTTTTCCGGGGCAGTTGTAGCCCAGCTCTATCCGTCCATCTCTTTGTCGACCGGAGAGACATGTCTGTTTTTTTCTAATTCCTCCTCTACCCTTGCTTGAGTAATGACGGCCAAGTCTGCTGCGTACGCAGTCATCTCCACTCCCTGTGGGATAGCCCAGTATTGACTCTTTTAGAACTTCTGCAGTCATGTTTATCTTCACTGTAAAGTTGAAAATTCTTCTGTTATCCAGGTACCCCGAGATAGTCCCCAAAAGAAAGAAAGGGGGGGGGCAGCTTTTCTCATCAGGGTGTTTGAAATCCCTTTCTACAGCCGACTGCTAAATGCGTTCCAGAGGTTTGCCACATAAAGCTTCCGTTTGTATATAGGCAAACCGCGAAGCAAATCAGCTTTGGCTGTTATTCGTTGTATTTTTGTGAGAACTGATCTGTTGAGGCATTAAAGGCAATGCTACTAAAGGATTGAATACATCCAAATTCATGACACCTTGACCGGCCACTTCAATTTTAGCTACTACGTAAGGTACTGCACGCACCAGCTTTAGCCTTTGTCAGATTGTTTCAGTAGCTAGACGACAGTCTGATACGATATACAAAAGGCGGCTCCTTGCTCGAATAGATAAAAACACACGCTTTACATATAAGGAAAAACATCTCTTAAGCCCAAATTGGGCAGCGTGAGGTGGTGTCAAGTTCTATTAAGACCATACATCAGCCCCGAAACATGAACAGCCTTACTGATGAGACAACGGGCAGTCTTCAGACATTGCTTACTTCCCCGTAAAGAGACACAAGTGGCATCTAAGTCCACTTGAGACAAGGACTGCCTCTACCATAAAGGTTATGCAGTTGATGGCAACGTCGCAATGTGCGACCACGATATCATTTGCATACATCACCACCACGGCCTTTTGGTACCTCTGTCGAACATAACCCACAAAGTCAGCAAGTCGAACGGTTAACAAGGCGTAGCTTAGCGGGTTTCCTTAGGGAGTTCCCAGTTTTTGCTTAATCTCCGATACACCAAGCTCACTGTCTACCAACAAGGTGTCCTCATCAAAGAAACTTGCAATTAGACTCAGGAAAGAGCCACCTGCTCCTGCTCATTGAAATTATTTAATCAGCAAACGACGAGGGTCATTGTCAAAGGCCAAAGGCCCTGACGCAGTCAATAAAGACTGCATACAGATGACCTCTGGGTTGTGCCACAGCTGGCTAGATTCCTGATAGATAGACATCTTGTTTGTCATCACCATGCCTACCCTTAAACAGAGGAGAAAGCCTGGCGACATGCCATACTTTAGGGATCCGCCAAGGGAGAAAGCCACTGGATAAAAGACTCATCGTATCCTTATCGTGCCCTCAGATTTTTCTTGTCGGGAGTGACCGTAGGGCCTGGCACAGCTCCTCCACCCCAAAAGGCAAACTCATGTTGTACTGCTCTAGTTTAGGCAGATGCTGTACTATTGGGAGTACGGTAGCGACGTCACGGTTAAATAGAAGACTAGTTAGGTCACTCTCTACCTGTTCGTCACTGAGCGGGTTTTCCGCCGTACGAGGTCGCACGGTATAAGCTAAAGCCCCTTGTTTTGCTCTCTCGGGCAGCCGTCGTTGCTCCCGCCTTGCGTGTTCTCTTTTATGTTCATAAGGGAGCCTTGTGTAGGTCTCTCTGCGCCCAAAATAGTCCTCCTTGGCTTGCAGTGGCGATGATGCTCTTGCCCTTATTTAGCACAAGAGCTCGAGCACTTTACTGCGGGGTATTATTGATGTCAGGACTTACCTCAAGACCACCCGCTCTATCTAAAAGCGATAGATTAGCGCCGCGTGTTGCGTCGGTCTCGCAGATACCGACGCAACAGACCGGGAATATCGACAACAGTCACCTCTGGCTGGTGTTTTAGAACAGCTTTATCAAAAACCTCGAAGCTTTTATTTTTACGGTTGACAATACTGTGACACAACGGGTCAATGGCGCTGCTTTAAATATGACGTAAATATGTATATTCTTTACGCACGTTTGCACATCTAAGACCTGAAGCAACACCTCGCCTTTATCATCGTTGGAGCCACAGTCGATTCTGATATTGAAATCCTCGGCGACAATAGTTACCATGGTCAGGTTTAAGAGTTCCCTAGAGTCCAAAGCGTATCGTTTCGCGGAATCGAGTATAAGAGGAGGGAAACCGAGTACAGCGATGTTTACCCTGTTTATATATATATAGGAAGCGTCAAATGGCATAGTAATTAAAATCTTTATCTGCATATATATATATATATATATATATATATGTTGCGAATTCATAATGTAACCCTAAGAGAAACATCAGTTACAAAGAAATGCTGACTTTGGCAGGATTGCAAACTGCTTGCAGTAGGATTACAAACTAATACAGAAATACAATGAATTCTTACAGCTAGGCACTGCCCACGGTCTTGTAAAGCGCTTCTCTCTCATAGGTTATCGTTGCTTGATTAACTTTCAACTTTGACCTCAGTTGCTACCATACGAATGCGATTTGCCTATAATACACAACTAATCTCTGTTTCTGTTGAAAGGTGTGTTTCTTTCAATCTTATCTAGCATTTACGGCGACTCAAACAGGCTAGATCAAGAGGGCTTCTGAAGCCTTCCTCGGCTTTATCGGTTGCTGCTCGACCGCGCGTGTGTTTCTCGTTTTGGACATCGTCAGAGAAGTAACGGATCATCACCAACAGGTCATCGACTCAAAAGCAGCGGCAACAGCGGTGGGGGACCAGGCAGGATCACGACACTTCATCTGCGAACAAGGATTACCCTATGTCTACCGATCAGAAAGGGAAATCAAGAAAGAGAGGAACAGTTAGATCGAGCGAGTATCGTCCACATTGCTTTCCGCGGGCCCCAACCACATACAGAGGCATGACGAACTGATCAGACATGTTGAAACAACCCAGAATCAGAGAGAGAGAGAGAGAGGGCGCGCGAGAAAGATCGAGAGTCGGAACGAAGGTCCGGAGCAGACAAAGGAAGATAGTAAGGCCAAAGGACAAGAGAATAGGGCAGTACATGAACGGGAGGGGGGGTCCTGTCCAGACGAGAGAGAGATAGAGAGACATCATCGGCCGTCTGCAAAGCAACTTTCAGCGGAAGGAAGGAAGCAATCCACCCAGCGGGCGGTGGCGACTGTGATGTCACCAACGGTGTCGCCAACGGCGATGTCTCAGCGGGCGCGAATTGCCTCTGCTGCTGCTCGCCTTTTTGGCTAGAGGCAAACAACACGGCTCTCTGGCCAAGAAGAAGGCGGCGCCGTACAACGACGCTGGTGGGTCGAGGTAGTCGGGGCGCCTTGCACGGCAAGGCACGGCACGGCGGCGTCGCTGAGCAATCTGCATCGAACTAAATTGGCTCAGCCAAGAGTAGTATAGTAGTAGTCAGCTGCCGATATGGCTTCTCAGCGCGCTAGTCGTCAATGGTCGAAATGGTCGCAAACGAGATTGAAATAAAGAAGGAGATCGTGAAAGAGGGAGATAGAGAGAGCGGGGGGAGAGGGGACGAAAGAGAAATGAAAAACACAGAGCGGTATTTAAGTAGAAAGAGAAAACAGACAGAGCGTGGCTGGGTAGATATGGGTATAATTGGGATGGGCAGATGACAAGTGGTTTCGGCGGACGAGATGCCGCCGCGTCGCATTTTCGCCGTCCTTATTGTCGTTTCTCATAAAAGTTCGATCTTGGCCAGTTGCATCAACGAACAGACGAACGAGCGTCGCACTAACTAATTAAAGACAACGATGTTAGTCGCTTGAGGACGCAATTAGTTCAATAAAGTAAGTATTCGCTTTACATATCGGTCGCATGCAGTGACATTTGTACTCAAACGATCAAAAGTTCTCTTACGGGCTGAATTAGTCACCACAATGGTGGTGTATTTAAAAGGTGACATCGGCATTACAGCAAGAAAACCGTTGTTTCGCGTATGTGTATGAATGCCTCATAAATGAGCATACATATAACGTTGACACTTATACAGTTGTCAGCTGCTCTCGGCACATTATTCAAGAGAGACATCTTTTTGCAAGGGCCAGGCGTGTAGACGTATGATACTTTGTACACGCCTAAGAGCACACAACAGACGCACTCCGTGTACTCCTCGTAGAAGTTCGTATTTTAACAGACCAGGGAATGAAAGTGTATGAACTATGTATTTGGTAAAGACGTGGCAATTTTCACATGGGGAATCAGACTAGAGGCGAGAGGCACTGAAAATATCCAGATTTCCAACTTCTCGTCGGGCTTGATTAACTGTATTTGTATATCCATGATTTGCAGATTTAAGTTACAACCTCTATAGATATAAGAGTAAACATAAACATTTTGAAAAGTTTTTAGACATTGACGATGCAACGGGGAACTAAGTTGTACCGTATAGAAGAGATTCTATGTTTAAGTAAAAACTTTTTGTAAATATCGTTACATTTTAAGTTCTGAAGTTCCTAACGACTCTTGGGTATAAGCGCAAATCTTGTACGTGTGCGAATAAACTGAATTACACAACCGTCATCGGAATGGGCTCAAGCTTCGTGGCGGCATAGTCTATGAGGCTAGTGCGCTGGGTCAGTGTATAGGTCTGGGGACTAAAAGGTTGGGGTCTAAACTGCAGGACTGGGAAATTGCCCTATTGTTCGCGCGTAGCATTGATGATACAATGGCAGGGCCGGCCAGGGCCATAAACCCTGGACCCCGATACTCTCTTTGGAGACGGGTACTAGCGCTTGTTGCAGTGCGCTGGGTCGCAGAGGTGAGTTCAGCAAGCACTCGAGAGCGAACAGTATAAACTTGTTGAGCGTTTGTATAAAAATGTTTATGCATATATATAGAGAAAATATTGTGATTATTTCATAATCAATGACAATACGTTTGCACACTCGGCAGTGCTCGCCTTAATAAAAATGGTGCTAAAAGGGTGTCACGTGAAGTTACGATCCAGCGCTTCTGTGTCCTTGCTTGTTGGCGATATATAGTCCTACATAATTGTTTTTATAGTAATATTAGCATCGACTATGATAGCGTGTTTGAGTCTGCCTCGTTTTTTTGCAAGTCTATAGCCTATAGGCAGAGCAAGACTTAGACGCTTGGAAGCGTTGGTCGAAGCGTTGCCTGGCTTATCGATTGGCCTCTGCGGTTGTTGTAGTCACAGTATGCCATTCGTGCGTACTCGCCTATGCTGCTGTATATTCAGTCAAGCGCTCTTTTGCTGCTCTCTCAAGCATGCCGCGCAAGCAGAGGGCGTTTTATGCAAGTCGAACTTTTGCAGGCGGGTTGTGACAACGGTTAGTTTTCTCCGGCCGACCGTAGCATACTTGGATACGCAAACTAAGTGAGCAAGGCCATACAGACAAACCTTTAGCTCGTTTGTTGGTGTAGCTGTTTTTGTTGGTGAAGTTTCTGGCGGCAGTTATATTGTCGCTGTAATTGCTCGTATATTTGTTGTTTTTATTTGTGGTTGTTTTTGTTGTTGCGATTGTGCTGGTGGTGATGGTGTCGGCGCTACTGTTGAATTTTCTGCTGTCACTGTTATTTGCTCTTGTTTGTATTATGCTATACATGTCCATTGCAGTCAGTATCGATACTTTCGATGTTCTTATATGTGCGTGTGTGCATAATAACATAGTGACTTTGAATTACTGCAGATCAGATTTGTTGCTAAGTTTATGATGATGTGGCTGCATATGGATGAAGTCTGTAACGTATGCCTGGCTAAATTCAAGCATACCTTGTGCGCTTTAATAGTAGAGTATTCTATATTTTATTTCCAGGTTTATTCACCATAAATTAGTCGTATAGTACAATCGTTTATATATAATTTTTTAAGCTAACAATATCGTTGATACTTGACTGTAATGACGATATTTCGGTCCACGGGCAGTTGATTATGTAGTAACGTCAGACAATGCATTCGCCGGCATAGTCAATCGTCAATTTCATAACTATCTTATTTTAAACATATGAGGTGGTTTTACCATGCTAGGCTGTACGTTACATTATAGATTGCTTTCTCTGTGATGACAATTTTCATTTATCACTGCAGAAAGCAGGTTTCTTAATATAGAGACCCATTACAAAAGCAAAGCAAAGGAAAAGCTTAGAAAACAGCGGACTTGCACAGGTATAGTCTCTACTCTATCTGCTCCTACTAGAGATGCTGACGGTTCCGGGTCAACTTCAGGACGTGTGCGGTCGCATCGTTAAAGCTTCGGATATTATACGAAGAGCTGCGTGCTGTCTTCTTATAACAGCACTTGTTGCAGTTGGTAAAAATGTGCTATTATGAAAATGTTAGGCCTAATGAGCAATTATTGAATTTAGATCAATTTGTCGTCCAGATTGGTTTCGAATTGTGTTTGATACAGGCCGCGTAAGTATCAGACTCTCCAGTGAGAATCTTGAAGCAAAACAAGTAGTTTGTGGTAATTAAACATTTCTTCTTTAAAAATGTAACTGTCACGAAAGATAAACGCCAACTAACACGCAATTTGTGCAGCCAATTCACCACCAGCATACAGTGCCATTGGCAAGTAAACTGCTTCATTTAAAGGAGCTACTATGAACACCGAGGATGGACCAAGTTCTGGATGACCAAAAGATGAGAAAACTGTGCGATACGTTTACAAACTTGTAATGGCTGACCGCCGTTTGAAGGGGTGCGAACGAGCGGATATTGTTGGCATTATCCACAGTGCATGCAGTACATCAAATCTTGTATTTTGACGTTTGTGTATATAACCTACAAGCAAAGCGGCTACTGCACGTTAAGCTAAAGCTGACGCTCGTGGAAAAAGCAATTGTGCAAAAACGGACACTCGTGTACGAGAGCGGTTTGAACATTTCCGCAGCATTTTTGGGCTGATTAGTAGCCGCTGGCGAGACCTACGTCACTTCA